>BMAO01025597.1:0-21867 GCA_019973975.1 Trichonephila clavata | reverse complement strand
AGTTTAAATATTGCATTCATATCCCTTTATATGGAAACAATTTTATCATTTAAATATAATTTTAATATTAGGAAAATGCATTGTATAACATTCTAAACAATTTTATTTTTATATCCAGTGTATTATTATTCTGTCTAATTATATAAAAAAATTGCTTTAACTGTTATATAGTATTTCTCTTTTCAAAGGCCATTGTATCAAATTTTAAATTGTATTACCTTTTTTTATTTAGTAATTTTAAATTATGTAACATGGTATTGTTCTTTAGCATTCTTAAGTTAATTAATTTTGGTAATGAATATACTATTTAAATTAGATGATCATTTCGATTGTTGAAATTTTTTTAAATATAGTAGTGTAATTTTTTTTAAATGCCTTTGAAAATTATTTTAGTATTAATTACTCCGTTTTTCACTAATTTTTTTTTGTCTTCAAATAAATGAATCAAATTTTATATTGAATATTTGATTAGATTAATCTTTTTTCAATCAAAATTAGATTTTTCATGCTTCTAAAAAAACAATATAAAATAAAATAAATTTAAAAAAAGATGTACTGATACCTTTTATATAATCTATGTATGTGTTGAGAAAAATTTTATAAACTCATTGTTTGTATTTTTTAATGTTGTTTAGAGGTGTGTGCATCCAATCCCCCTGTTATTGTATAATTATGGAATTTTGCCCCTATGGTCAACTTTACGAAATGCTGCGAAGTGATAGAGATATACCTCCTGACAAAACTCTCGATTGGTGTAAGCAGATAGTGTCTGGAATGGAATATTTGCATCAAAACAGAATAGTACATAGAGATCTGAAATCCCCAAAGTATGAAACTATATATTTTATTATATTATGATCATATGGGATTTTTTATATAGAAGCATTCTAGCTATGTGTATATTACTCTAATGTATCTCTAAATGTATAACTTATTATAACTTATTTTGTGTTTTAAATTATTGAGTTTTAAAAGATTTATATGAGGAAATTTATATGTACATAATATGAGGAAATTCTTGAAGTTTTATTGATTTTTCTGTATTTAATTTTTTTTTTAAATTTTAAGTTTGTTTCAACTTTTATTAACTACATTTGTTTTCTATGACTAAATATTTTATTAATGTCTTTTTGTAAAGAGAAATTAATTTAGATGATTTTTTTATGCATTAATCAAATGTTCTGATATGAATATTTAGTATATATGCATTTGATAAAGTTTAATTACACAGGTACACACACACAATATATCACAAATTTATGTGTTTGATATATATTTTTGTGAAATTTAAAGTCGAATTTTGTTTTATTTTTCATTAATTTATAAGTATGTATAAAAATATTCTTGAGTTTTCTTTTTTTTTCTTTTTGTTCAGTAAAAATTTTTACCATACTTCCTTATAAAATTATTTCTAATGTACTGTTGAAATCTATCTATGTTAAACTGAAGGAAATGTTGATGTTTTTTACATTGTTTTGCATTGTGCACAAAATATCAAAAATTATTTTTTTATTTTGCATGCATTTCAGTTTGATATTCAAATTTTTTTTTCTTCCTTTACTGTAGAAACCCTTCAATTATGATTTTATTTTCATTTTGTTTTTAGGTTGTTTGAATTTCAGTGCATGTTTTAAAAGGTATTTTATTTTTGTTTATTTCATTATAAAATAACTTATGTTTTATATGCACCAATTAATGTACTATAATTTATCTTTATGCAGAATAATTTTCAGTGGCTTTATATTTTCATAAAATATTCATTAGTATAATATTTATTCTAATTTATTCTTATGGTCTAATCAAAATAGTGTGCTCATAAGCATGAATGAAATTTTGAAAATATCTGACTTTGGAACATGTCGACAGTTGAACGATATCAGCACAAAAATGTCTTTTGCTGGTACTGTTGCATGGATGGCTCCAGAAGTTATTCGACATGACCTTGTTCTGAGAAAGTGGATATATGGTTAGTTTGATTTATTTCATTAGTTATTTCTAAGATACAATTTTATACTGCTATGATAATGGTATTTTTTAACAACAATGAAATAAATATATATTTTTTTATTTCATTGCTTTTATGTGGCCACGGTAGCCTAGTGGTCAAGGTCGCAGACTTGTGGCTGGCGAGTCTGTGACCTGGTGACTTCATGAGTTCAAACTTAGTACCGCTGAAGACCCACCAAGTAGGGGGGGGGGGATGCACATTAAATATGTTGTAGCTCAAAATTCTCCCATTGGTGTGGTGTGGTAGTTTGGAGAGTGGGTGCCAGTTAAGGTGTCGCCCTCATCACTTGACCTTGGTTCAAAATTATGAGATCCATCACCAATAGCGCCCATGCAGCTTTATTGCGCAACATTAATTTTACTCACACTTACTCAGTTGCTTTTGTTTTCAGTTAAAAATGAAGATGAATAAATGTGTGTGTATAGTATCAGATTTCGAATCTTGATAATGCATAAATTTAAAACTCAAAATTCAGAGGGGCATATTTTATATAAATTCATTTTCATTTATTCAATTTCATAGTCATAAAACAATATATTTGTTTCATGTCATCTGTAAAATTTTTTTACTGATATGGAAAAGTGTTCGTTTTACTTTTATTGTATACAGATAATAATAAATGGGATTAAAATGTTTTGAATGAAATTTATTATTTACTATAATTAAGGATTATTTGAAGTACTTCTTTATGGTGTGCTAAAATATTTTTTAAAAAAATTGTTAAAATTTAATCTTTTAACTTGGTATTTTAGGTCTTTTGGAGTGGTGTTATGGGAATTACTGACACGTGAAGTACCTTACAAAGATGTAGATTCATCAGCTATTATATGGGGTGTTGGGAATAACAGCCTTCATTTACCTGTTCCAGATTCTATTCCAGAAGCTTTTCGAATACTATTAAAACAATGTTGGTGAGAAAAGCTTTTCTTTTTGTAATGAATATTGTATTAAGATTTTTAAATTTGCTTAAATTTTATAATGATTAAAATTCTTTATTAAAAATTGCAAATCGTCGTAATTAATGGACTTTTTTAAGAGAAAAAAAATATCTTGTTCAGTTTTTTTTTATCAGTAAACAAAATATATGTAAGACTTATGTGTGTTATAAACTAATATCATGAATTGACTTCTTTTAAACTTTGCATTATTATTCATTAGGAGTTCAAAACCCAGAAATCGTCCCTCTTTTCACCACATTCTTTTATATCTGGACACTGCTGCTCATGAGCTAATTGGTGTCTCTCGAGAGAAATTTTTACAAAATCAGGTATTCATATGTAGCTTTTGTATCCATTTATCTGTCCTGTTATTATATTTCCTTTCCAATAGAGTAAAGTAAATTAATAGTAGAAATTTTAAATAATTTAATCTGCAGTTATTAGAAAGACATTGTAGCATTTATTTATTTTTATCTGCAGGCTTATTGATAATATAGTCACAGATATGTCTAACAGTGTTGCATAATATGGTCATTCAATATTATATATCAGTGCTTTGTATGGTAACATTATTGAAGTTTCATTTTCTGTAATGTTTGAAATATATATATATATATATATATATATATGAGATGAAATTTATTACTTTTAAATAGCATAAATTTAGTATTCGTATTTTATAAAAAATTTAAATTCAATGGACCAAAGTGGCCTCTCTGGCAGTTTAAACTAGTATGTTCTTGGCCAAGTTTAAGCCAGATATATAATTTAACAATATCATTTTAGGTCCATGTATTTAATATTTTAAACAAGTTTTAGGAATTTTCAGTGTATTTAATTATGGGGGGGGGTAAAAAAAAGTAATGATATGTTGTATATTTGAAGGCAGAATTGACTGTTCTGTATAAATTGTCTTATTCTATTAAAAGAACTAAAAAATGAGAGGAAAATAAAATGTATTCAAATTAGCTTGATTTGCTTTATTGAAAGAAAAAAATTTTTTCTTGTTTTGTGTGTGTGAATATTAAATATAGAATTACATGGGCTTGCTGTTAATAAATTTTAATTTGTGTTGAGGAAGCTTAATTTGTTTCCATTCATTCATTTCATATCTTCACGGTTTTTTTATTATAAAACAATTACTCTTTTTCAAAATATAAATTCATTTTCTCTGAATATGGGATATTTCTAATTGATAACAATGTTTAATTTCAAGTATAAATAATTTAATGTATGCTTCAGAAATCTTAAAGTTGGAAGTGTGTAACCAAAAATATTTATTATTTTTAAAAATATTAACTTGAAATTTATCAGACATATAAATCATACGGGACAAATCTGCTTCTCTTTAAATTTGTTCTTAGTTTTAATACTACACATATATAAATTATGAATAGTGAATTGAAAATCTAACTGTTAAGAAGAATTTGTACTAGAAAGGAAGACATATATATATATATATTTAAATAATAATTGCTTTGTTTGGTTATATATATTAGGTTGGCAATTAAGTGAATGTTAATTTTAAATAAGATAAATTCAAAATTTTTACTTGAAAATGTAGTTTTATTGAACTAAGTATTGTTCGTTTTTGTTATTGATATTTTGCCATTTTTCAAGGAGTGTCATAATTCCATATTTGTAAAACTTCTGCTTAAATGAGAACTGAGCCAACAAAAATCTGAATTGAATGAGATTTTACGTTATATAAATTCTACCATTTAAGAGTTCTGCCTGGAATGAAATAAATGGAAATCTGAAAATGTATATAGTGGATGAAATCAAACATCTCCAACATCCATCCTCCAATAATTTTTGGCAAGAAACCAAAGATGTGTGGGCTTTGCGTTATCATGTTGGAGAAAACAACAACCATACAGTTTGCCAATTCTGGCTGTTTTTCTTGAATTGTATCACTCAGTTTAAATTAACTGTTTGATTTCTTGGAAAAAATTCAAAATGCAGAATTCCTTTAAACTCATTTTAAACAGTAAAACCTTTTTTTTTATAGATCTCAGATTTGTTGGGGGGTTCATCTTGCTTCACTCAGCAATTGTTTTTGATTGACATTGTTATATGCAACCCATTTTTTGTCCGCAGTAATTAGTCGTTTTTGAAATGGATCAATTCCACTGCATTTCAAAAGCAAGTTGCAGCATTGTGCCAAATGAATTTCCTAAACATGTAAGGACTAAGTTAAGTTTGTTAACATAGTCCAGCTGTTTTATTTATTTATTGAATGCATGCATGCAATATATTGAACTTGTCTGCAATCTCATGTTTTATGCTATGATGTTCTGAATCAAAACTTGCCCTAATATGGCTCTTATAAACTTTAAATGAACAACCAAATCATTGAGCACGTTTGAGTGAAAAATCACCAGGCAATCCATTTTGACTCTTTCTTTCAAGGCTTCATTCTCATATACAGCATATAACTTTTATGCATTCAATGCATTCCTGTCTTTAAAAATAATACAATGAAATATGTCTGAAATGTGGGTTTCATTCTTTCATTTTTAAATTAGGATAAAAATGAAATTACTAATTTAAAGATGGAAGTGGAAACAACAAGAAAGCAATATAGATCAATTGCTTTGAATAATGTTACAATATCCTGTATGAATACTATAACAATATCCTAAATAACTGTGTGTAGAATGCAGTAAATCCACATTTATCAATAAAATCCACATTCACTTATTTGTCAACCCAATTTTAATATTATGAAACCTCGAAATTGTAGTTGGGGTCAAGTAAAGACGAATAGTAAGTTTTTGTCTTATTATATGAATTTATTTTATCAATAATCATTTTCCATTGTTTATCCAACTGAGTAAAATGCTTTTATTCATTATGTGTGATTATAATATAATTTCTAACTTTTTATTTTATCATATCTTGTCAGTTTTTAATCTATACTTTCTTCTTTTAGGCAAGATGGCGAAAAGAAATTGATGAATATATGCAAAATTTTCAAGATAAGGAGAGCCGCGTTCCTCTAGTAGAAGAAGACTTAGTAAAACAAAGGAGAGAAGAATTACGCCATGCCCAAGATATTCGAGAACATTATGAAAGAAAGTTGGAAAGAGCTAATGATTTATACATGGAGTTAGCTACCTGCTTACTTCAGTTAGAACAGAGAGAAAAAAAGAATTAGTCCAGTAAATGAAAATATTTAATTAATATTCCTTGGTTAAAAAGTTATCTTATGTAAATAAAATGAAAAAAATTTATTGCAGATTTAATAACAATTATTTTTAAAAATATCTCAACATTTCTCCTTGGCATTTGCTAAAACTAAGTATTGATCTTTTAAATTAGTTTTTTATGGCATTTTTTATTAAAATACTTTCAATGGAAAAATTTACCTAGCATTGAAAATTATCAATATTAGTCACCACAATTGGGTCTGAAAGTATTTTTCCTTCAAATTCTATAATTATAGAATGTTTTAAAAATCCATGTTACTAGAGTCATTAGCGCACACATATTTTTAATAAAGTTAATTGTATATTTATAATGTAGTTTTTTGAATTGGTAAAAAGTGTCCAAAATTTTTTATATAGACTAAAATAAGAATGAAACTATATTCCATAATTATTACTAATTCATGCTGAAACATGAAACGAATCCACGTTCAATAAGCATGACCATCAAAAAATATAGAAAGAGTAAGAAAAATTCTGATTTTTTTTTGAATTATTAAAATAATATTGGAAGTTCATAATCCATATTAAATAATGTAGGCAAGAAAGTGGAATTAAAGATTAGCAGTAAAGAATTAATGATATTTCATTTTGCTTGTGAGGGCAGTAAATTCAAAAAATGTATTTATTCTCATATAAATAAGATTTTTTTAAATAGGAGGAGTATAAACTATTAGATAGTTTAGTTTAATTATCATTTTCATGCCATAAGAGGGCATGTTCCTTAAGATGGCAACTGTTGGTTTGACATATTCACTTGTTCTTAAGAATCAAATGCAAAATATTTCACCTGAATGTGTAGATTATTTTTGTTACCATTATGTCAACAATTTTAGTAAGTTACAAGTTCAGCTCTAAAAAGACACTTGAAATTATATGTTTAAAATAATTAATATTGTGCATTTTTTAAATATTAAAACAAGTATAGTACAAATTTTGCTCAAAACATGTTATTAAATTAAAATGTATATATGTTTTTCTTAATGTTTTGTATTGCATTTTTTAAGGCGTGAAGAAGTTTACAAGATGGCAAAAATGGACAAGATAAGGTTTGCAAGAGAAATATTGTACGACCATTACTTCGTGCCCATGAACGATTGACAAAAAAACGATCGGGTAAAAGTTCTAGCTCTTTGAAAAGGTAACTATTACTTTTGGCGGTTTGCTTTCTATTTTATCTGCAAGAGCAGTTTATCATGCTAATTGATGATTATTAAATAAAAATTATTATAAATTTATGAATCATGTTTGAAAGGAATGCATATCATTTTAAAAATTTATGTAATTAGTTGTTAACATTTAATTTTTTCACTTTATTTATTTGCTTTTTTTAGTAAGAGAACAATTATGAAACATTTTATAAATATGTTACTGAAAAAGTTAAATGTCTTATTCAAATTATTTCTTGTGTGAGAAATAAGTTTTTTGTAGCGTTAATAGGAAAGTTCAGATCTTTTCTGGACTGTTTGAAATTATCAAATAGAATAACTTCTTTCATATAAAAAGTAATTTTTTTGCAGTATATAATTTTAATGTAGTTAGGTTGTTGTACAGATAATTCATAATAAAATATTTGTTATTTAATATGTTAAACTGGATGTAAAATTTACATTAATATGATTTTTACTTTTAAAAATCTATAATTTTCTGTCTAGTGTTCTTGAAAATGCAAATTAATGAAGCAATTGTTAATCATTTGCTTTTTTTTTATGAAATATTCAAAGCCATATATTAAAAAGAAGTCAATTTTTTGTTATTAATGTTTACATTTAATCAATTTTGCACTGCAAAAGTATTTGAAAATATTTTAATTTTAGCCCTGATGATCAAAACATTGAATTCAGAGATACCTCAAGCCAAAAGAACACCACCTCAGCTATATATTGCAGATCCTGTGAATAGTAAATTTCCTGGACAAGCAGCTGTTTATGTTGCTGAAATCCCTCCAAAACAAGAATTTGAAGTATTCTGTGATGAAACAGCTCCAAATTCATATGGACACCAAAAGAATGCAAAGAGCCAACAACCTTATCGACCAGCAGTGATTTTCAACATGGATTACAATCCTCCTGTCAAAGATAGTGACCTACCTTCAAATTTCCAGATGAGTAGGCCTAGCAATGTTGAAGTGATAAAAAATAGACTGTCTGGTAATCCTAGGCATTGTAACTGGGATCAGTTTGATTCAGATGATAATGTGCCTCCTGCTAAAGTTCCTAATTGGCAAAGAGATTCGCAATCTTATGAAGCTACAAAGCAAGCTAATAAGGAACTTCAAACTCGAAGACTTGCTGATGGTATTGAATACCATTCAGATGATACATCTAATGGCAACAGACCGACCTTTGTGCATCGTACTGTGATTGAAGGTGATATTCCTTATAACTATTGTGTAGGGGGTTCATTAGAGAGCTTAAAACATCCAAAAAAATTACAGTATTTTCCCAGAATTGTACCTGGTGTTCCAGTGAGATATGGTGGCAGCTATAATGACATTTATAGAGTTCAGGTATATATATATTTTTGTATATGTATCTTTTTCAAATAATGTTTGTCATAGCATTAATTATTTTTTATATATTTTTTTTATTCATTCAAAATTCCTACTATAAGTTCACACTTTCCCTATATATATATTTATGTATCTTGTTCAAATTTTCAACCATTATTAAAATACTTTTTATTCATCCACTCCAATTCAAATACTTTTTTTTAAGCTTGTAGTGGATGATACTTGATATTAGTACAGTTTTTTCAAATATTAATCCATTAATTAAATTTAATTAACTAAATTAAAAAATATATATATTATTTGTTTTAAAAATACAATTTATTTTGATCTAAAAGGTATTTTGAAGATATTGAGTAGTTATTTATATTTATACTTTAGAAATTTTACATACACAAAATGTGCATTCAAAACTGCATGTGTATGATAGTAATGATTCAAATAAAACAATATGGTAATTATAAAAATTACACAACTACTGCTGTAATTCTTTCTAGTATTTACTTTGGCTGTACTCTGTATAATGCAATAGTTATTAAAATGGCACATTTTTGAACAGTTAGTATAAAAATTAGTTACAAAGAGAATAGTTTTCTAAACAGCGTGATATTCTGCAGAGCTCAATTTTTTTGCCTGTTAAAATTTGTGCTTAAACTTGTGTAGCGGTACCATCTATATAAGCCAGTAACTACCTCCACACCATGATGATCATTTTGGTGCAGTGGATAAGTTACTCAGCTTCGGATCCAAAGGTACCTGGTTCTATCCTACCATATAAGCGTGTCACTTCATTGGTGACCCTGGCTGAACTCAGAAAGACGCAACGTTCTGAACTGTCGTGGCGCCATCTACCTGCAAGAAGAGCAAGCAAAGTCGTCAAAACTCACTTGACGCAGCAAAGTCGTCAAACCCTCTCGAGTCGCCGGACCCACTCGGCGCAGCAAAGTCATCTCACATATGACGCAATCAGAAGGGGGAAAAAAACCTGTCACAACTCATGATGCAGCAAAAACACGCTTCGCACTCACTGGTGGGGTGTATGTAGGGTACATCTATATAAGCCAGTAACTACCTCCGCACCCCGGGGATCATTTTGGTGTAGTGGATAAGTTACTCGGCTTCGGATCCAAAGGTACCTGGTTCTATCCTACCGTATAAGCGCGCCACTTCACTTGTAAGAAAATTGTTTGAAAAATTTAAATAAAAAAATTGTTTTGTGAAATATTTTATTTGATAAGACAAATGGAGTAAAACAATGAATTTAAGCTTGAATGATTCCTCTAATACATTTTCTTGACTTAATAATCTATATGATACATGATTATCCATATTATTACTCTAAGGAATGTTTTCTTCATTGATAGAGCAATCCCATGTAAACGTTATGTGTAATAATTATATATGTTTAGACTGAATTTTTTTTACAACCTATTTGAAAGTAGTGTCAGGAAAAATTAAAATCCAATTTGCAAGCAACTGGATTTTCCACAGAATCCAGTCTTCATTTGAGAAAACCTGAGTGGTGTTACTTACACCCCCACATTGAGGGACAAACAGAATTCTAGGGGGGCCAAAGCCTAACTGACACCAAGTATGTATTTCCTCGGGGCCCAAAACCTGACTTTGCAACGGGCCCTATTATGCCTCTGGAAAACCCAATGCAGTTTAAAGAAAGGACATGGATTAATTTTTTTACATAATAAGATTATTTTAATAAACCATTATTGAATCTTATTTAGTAATTGAATTCTTCCAATTATTGATGTGATGAATCAGTTAAATATGCTTTATTTAAACTTAAAAAATTAAAACTTTTTGTTGTGCTATAAAATCCTCAAGATTCTGACATTATTTATTCCATAATGAACTTTATCAAGTTAGATTTAGAAATTAAAATATTTCTTGTTTGTTGTGCCTTTTAATATAATTTTATATTAATAACTTACAGTGCAATATTGATAAATATGTTGTATTTAAAAAAAATGTTAATATTTTAATATTTTTTATTAGTATGCTATGATCTAATTCATTTAATTGAAGTGATCATATAACTTAGTGAAAAACTATATTTGCTTAACACTGTATTAATTATTTTTATAGTCAATTTCAATGTAATTTTTTAATAATATTTGATTTAAGATATTCTAAAATATGCTGCAAGAATTTTCCCTTTAGAAAAAGTAAAAATTTTGATAAAACAATAACAATGAGTAAATTCTTGGTAAATTTGACTTTTTTAATTTTATAGGCTGACTTGTGGGGGTTGGTGAAAAATTCTTTTATATTGCTAATAACAAATTCACTGACAATTTGTGTAAAATAATTTTGAAGTTTTTAAAGAATTGCTATGTGTTTTTTTTAATGATTATGTTTTTTAAATGTATTTTTAACATTTAGCAATATTTTTAGGAAATGGAAAAAACTTCATCAGTTCCAAATCAGTCTACACATGACAGAGATGGAAATATCTTGAAAAAAAGATGGTGAATAATTGTTTGCTTGTTTGAATTAATTTGATACATCTTTAAAAGTGTCACTTTTCAGGAAAAAATTAATTTGTTGCAATATAAATTACTTTTAGAGCCTTATTTTTTTTTTAAATTCATGTTTGAGACAATATATTTTGCTATATTTGAAACACTTAGAATGCAATAAATCATAAATGTAATACATGTTTCAAAATTTTGATTTCAATAAATAAGTTCTTTTCTTTCATTATTTAGTTTCTGAGCATGCAGAGATTAAAGCTTTTGTATGGTAGCTATTTATGGCATTTTATAACAAAATAATGTTAGTAAAATTTTTCAAACAATTGTTAAGGGGACATGGAACAATTTACACAAAACTTTTTAATTTAATGATTTTCATAATTTTTTGGTTGCTTTCTATGTCTATGTATGATGTAAAACAGATTTTGTGCACAAAATTTCATAAAAAGCTGACCATTTAATTTTTTAAGGGAAAAACTTGAAACTTATGAAGTGATTTTAAAATGCTACTCCTATGGAAATTAACGTACATATATGAAATTTTATTTACAAGTATGTCAAAGTAGGTATAACAAAAATTGGTATGGGTTTTGCGATCACATGATTGGTATTTGCACAATACTTCTTTTTATGAATTCTTATTGAAAATTCCTTAAAAAATGTGTAAATTCCTAAATTAAATTATTTAAAAAAAAAAATATTGCTTTGATTAAAAAATGCACATACCGGGTTTTATTAAATGTATTATTAGCAACAAGTGAAAAATTTTTTTCAAGTATTAGGCTCAATAGAAAAAAAGCCTTAGCATTTTAAATGAAGACAAACTAGTTATTTTATCTTTCTGAGATTTCTTAAACTTAGAGCTTTCAAATTTTGTGAGGTTGTAAAAAATATATTAAAAATAATTTAGACAAAAAATTAGATTTGATATTTTGACTGATTTTTGTCAATTGAATCTTACTGTGTTCCCTTTATGTTGTGCGCTGTATAAATTTTTAAATAACTACAATAACCGAATAAAATCAGTAAGACTGCAGTTGAATTTTTTATTTTTGAATTTATTTTTTATGCAATCCATGTAAAAATATATTTGTAAGATAAATATCCCATTGTGTGTGTGTGTTATATATTATAATTTGCTCTCTATATTTATAATATATTCTAGGTATGAACCTGAACTTTTGCCTTCTGAAGTACTTGCATGTGATTGCAATTTTTCCTCTCCTAATGAGGTTTTGTCTGGTTTATCGGATCTCAAAGTTTCTGATTCTCTTACTCCCCAAGTGCACAGACACCTACGAAGACATACTATGGTGGATCCATCAACCATACTGTATGGAAATGGCGAAACATTGGAACTTAATAGGATTAACAGAGTAGGTTTCAAATATTTCATTAAGTCATTTTTCTGTAAGTTATGGTTCTTTCCTCTACTATTTTTTAAAAAGTTAACAATTTAAAAAATACACTATATGAATAATTGACATGCTTGTCACATGTCTAGTAAATAAAATTGTATGTAATGTGTGTAGCTTTAGAAATTTATGAAAAGCTTGAGACTAAATTTATTTTTGATGTTGTTAAATTAATTGTGTTATATTTTTATACTAAAAATAAATAAGTAATGCAATGAAAAGTAATATAAATTAAAGTAAAAGAAGATTTTGAAATTAAACTACTAAAAGATTAAATTAAAAAATGAATAGTGTTATGGGGAAGATACCACTTTAAACTCAATATGTAAAAAAATTTTAAATGGTTGAAAAAAGTAATGATTTTAATTGTTGAACAATTCTAAAAAATCAAAACTATTACAAAAACTACTAGGAAAGAGAAAAAAAGAATTTAATGTGGTGTTCAACTACATTTATTTCATTGTCATTTTAATTAACAAATCATAATTTTGTTGGAACCAAGATCAATATTCTAAATTTTCACTAGCTGCTTCTATTCTTTGGTTAATTCTAAAGATCTTTCTCAAAGAAACATGTAAATTTTTATATATTGTTTAATGAATGTATGTATTTTTATAATCACACACACACAGTAGTGATAAAAAAAGAGTTAAATAAAAAAAAATGTCTTTAAATTTATTTTATAAAACTCATATCATTTTGTGCCTTTATAAGTTCAAAATAATAGATTTTTTTTCATAAAAATTTATTTTTAAAAATCTTTTTTTTTTATTTTTAAAAGTTAATGTCAATGTGTGGTATATCACCTTTTTATTAATGTATCATCTTCATGTTTTTAAAAAAGTTTCTTGTTATCTGGAAAATTGTTATAATTCTAATATTTTAATTGGGTTTGGAGTAAATTTTTTGCATGTTTAATATACAAAACATAACCTTTTGTACAATAAAATGAAAGCAAAATAGACTTTCAAAAAACCAACCTAAGATATTCTTGATGTAATTTTTTTAATATATATATGTGTGTGTGTTTAACAAAAACTGTCCATACATTTACAGCAAGAGTGTCAAATTCAAAGACTGACTTGGGCCAAATAAACAAGGTTTAACTTAATATCAAAAAAAGTAAAATTTCACTCAAATGTAGGTTTTTTTCGAATAATACATTATAATAAACATATAAAAGAACAAGAAAAATTTAATATTTACATCCTTACACTTGAAATCTCTTCTCTGCTACCATCTTTTCTATTTCGGGAGAAATTTTGATATTTTATTATTTATTATTGTGTGGAAAAATGCTTGCTGTGGGCTGCAAGTTTGACACCCCTGATTTACAGCAAGGTATATGCTAATCAAACAGTTTTATAAAGAAACAAATTTTCTTTATTGGATTTTAATTTAAGGAAATGTAGTAAACATTGTTCACTGAGATTAAAAATTCCTGACAAATAATTCTTATATTTCATTTTGCTTTTTAAATTTGCAGTAATAATATTTATTTTTCAGAATTCATTGCCCCCATCCGGTATTCCATTGGATAAAGTTGATTGCATTCCTGTGGCTGCTTCTAATTGGTAATCACATAGTTATAGAATCTGCACTCAAGTACAGTCAGTGCCTATGCTGGGATAAAAACTGATCTGCGTTTGCTGCTCAAATAAAAAGAAAACAGTTTTTTAACAATGATTTGACTGTGAAATATGCATAGGTTCAAATCATGTCTTTGTTGATATGTCTTTTATTATGTTATTAATCACAAGTGGAAAGAAATAGAAGTCCACTTTCTTGGTTTTAAAATGTTATGAAGGTTGTATACATGTATAAGCAGGGGGAAAATGATGCAAAATGTTGAATGTTTAAGGTCCAGAGTTTATTCTCCATATTTTTAATATTTAACCATATAATAATGGAAAGTAGAAAATTCCATTCTCAAAATCCCAGATAAAGTATTTGTGTTATGTATTTTAACTGTCAATGTGTCCTAAAAGTTCTCAGAATGTATCATGCATCTGAGGATTTGATTGTATTGCAGTTTTTGTGAATGTATCTTAAGCATGATAAATCCAAAACTCATTCGAAAATACTGTCAGAAAGCTTTGTAGTGTTAATATTGTAGCAGAAAGAAATCCGACATGTACAAAGTTGCATATATTTGTACTGCATTTTAAAATCTCTTTTTGATTTTTTTTCCCCTAATTTTTTCAAGCATGGAAACTGGATCATTTGATTATTTTAGATAAATGTAGAATGTGTACTAGAAAAAATTAGAATTGTGTAAATAAATTTCACCTAGTTTGATCAAAGTTGAGAAATAAATTTGCTTAGTTTTGAATCTTCTAGAATACTTTCAGTGTTATTTATATTGAGTGTTTTTAATTACTACAAATGTAACTATATTATAAACTCTTGTGCAGGCTTGATTTTTAAGAACCATCTATAGTACTTTAACACTAATCTATAAATTTTTATTTGAAATTTTGCTGAAATTATTATACATTACAAAATAACTATTTGATAAAAATTTTCACCAGTTATATTTTTTGTGTCTGTTGGAAATGTTTTTCTTTAAAATAAAATTATGTAATCAAAAATATCTTACATTAAATTTGAATTTCTTACTAGTTTTCAAGGCTATTTGTGTAGAATTGTGAGGTTTTTTTTAAAGTTAATTTGTAAAAACTCTGTTATAATTTTATAATGCACTTATTCCTAAAAAGATTTATTGTGACTTTTGTAACAACTTAAAAATTGTAGTTTGAATTTTTTTTACATCAATTTTTAATTCTGGACAGCTTTAAACTTTGATAATGTAAAAGAAACAATTGCAGATGCTTTTTGTCAGTGCCTTGTTTTTATAGGAAATGCAGATTTATACTGTATAGTATATTATTAAAAAATTTTGCATCTTATAGTAGAATATGAATCTCAAAAAAAGAAAGAAAAATCAACTAGAACATTTAACTATATGGTAATAAAGTATTAGAATAAGCTTTGCTAATCTACTTCAAAGGGGGGATTCAAAGTTTATTTTTTTCTTCCTTTTTTTTAAAATCTGTGGTTTTTGTTACATTTTTAGTAGTAGTAAATTGTTTTAAAATTCTTGGTGCACCTAGTGTTAATTTATCCTTTATAGAACATCTGAAAATGTTCTATGGAATAGATATTTAAAGTTCGTTTGATATTGAATGTAGATAAACCTGTACATTTTGTATACAAATGTGAGTGATATAAAAAGAGAATTTTTCAAAGTACTGTATCAAATATACCGTGATAGTTTCGATGTTTTGTTATCTTCATTACTAGTAAAAATGTTTTACAAATGTTTTCACTGTGAGTGTAATTTGTAGTTTTTAGAATGAAAACAACATTATTATCATCATGTATTTATCTTCATTTGTGTATTCTCTATTAAGACACTACTGTATTTAATCTTGTTAAATAAAAATAAAGGATTTCTGATTCTTTCAAAAGAAAAGTGCAAATTTAACATTTTTTTATACCTTGAAAAAATAGTAAACCTGTTAACTTATGCAAAACGGCCTTTTCTTCATAATGAAATTTTATCGGATTTTAATGATGCATATTGACTATATTTTCCTTCATAATTTTGGATTACTAAATTGAATTAGGAATTCATAATTTGTCAAACATATATTATTATATAGTTACCAATTATTTCTCTATTTTTATTAAAAAGTGAATATATATTAAATCTTGGGGGGGGGGGAGAAAAATTGTTTTTATTAGTGACAAAATTATATCCTTTCTTTTTCAAAAAGGTTGTAAAAAAGTATTTATCTATTTTCTAATAATTACTCAGGTTAATGAAATAAGATGAAAAAATATAAAGATTGTTTTTGCTGAAAATTGTATTACGTAATTTGACTTTCATAAGGTGTTCTATGTAGATGAGAATGAATTTCAATTCAATCTCTCATTTTTAATTAGTTTTCACATTTTATTTATAACTGTTCTTAATTAGTAATTATTTAAGAGCTTCATTGTGCTTTTTTGAAATTGACATAAACATTTTCAATGCAGATTTTTTCATATAAAAAAAAAATGTTGAATATCTGAATATATTTTAATTTTGAAAATGTTTATAGTAATGCATTTTTAATGTGAAAATACTTTACCTAATAATGATGCAAAATACATTTAAAAAACTTCTTTTTGTCATAATAAAGAATCAAGTACATTTTGTCATTTTAATTTTACAATTTTAAACAATTATTGTATGTCTTATGGGGACAATTTTATCAAAAAGAAATTATTCTTGTTTTTGAGTTACATTATTGCAAATATTATATCTAATAATATATTGAAAGTATTTCAAATATTTGTGATATTAACATTTATTTTACTAACTTTCTTTTAAAGTATGAAGAACTTTTGTATGTTAATTTAGTTTATACTGGCAATGTGTGCATTTTCAATTCTTTTCTTCGTATAAATTTCAAAAAGTAGAAAATATTGCTGTATAATTATAATCAATGTTTTTTCTGTTTTAAGAAAATGCAATTATTTTATTTACAGTTCATAAAAGTATGAACTGTATATGAGTAGAAACAACATGGGAAAAAATTGATTATGAATATGGAATAAATGTTAAAAGAATAATTTGTTAGTTCTCTAGTATTTTATAAATTATATCCTATTAAAACTTTCATGTATTTTGAGAGAGAAATCATTTTTTGTATTTTTAATGATTAATTTCTTATTACTGACACTTAAATGCTTATTTTTTTCCTATTGTATCTTTATGAATTGGCTAAGTTATATTTCCCAAAAGCATTGTTAAAAATAAAAAAAACAATATAGATAAGTAGCTATTAAAATGTAATATTTCAATAATTTTCTAAACATTTTTCTGCTATTTTCGAAAGTTTTATTTCTGTGCTTGGAGAAAATTGAAACAGATATACACCATATATTCTTTGTTTTTGTGGACATTTCTAAAATCTGTACTGTATTAGTTTTACATTTCTTTGTTTAAAATTACTATTTTGTAAACTACAATACAAGTAATGTTGCAGAAATTACATTCATTAGAAACATTGTATATTTATTAAGTTTTTTAAAACACATGTTATTTAATTAACTATAGGTTGGGATATGCTATAACTGGGTCATTGAATTCTGTTAATTGTTAATTAATTTTCATAATCTATTCGATGATTTAACTAAGAAGTTAATTTTATATTACTAAAATGTATAATTTTAGTGCTCATTTTCAGATGCAAAAGATGTAAGACAATGTTCAAGACAAGATTCAGTAAATGTATTTAATTACTTAGAAAATAAAAGTTGTAAATGATTTGTATTTTTTTTTATTTCCTTTGTTTATTTTTTGTTCTAATTTAGTAATTTAACTAAAGTAAAGTTTTGCAATCCTTGAGAAATTTAGTGCTTTTACTACTGCTTTGCTTTGTAGAACTTGGTAATCTTAAAACTCTGTGTTATATTATCTTCATATTGTTCTGAAAATTGTTTCGACACAGCTCTGTTTTCTACACTGATCCTAAATCTTCACTAATAACCTTTGATTGCATTTCAAATACAATTTGCTCTATTTAATATCAATATAAATAAATCACATTAAATTCAATTTTTGCAGATCTGCTTTTCATAGTCGAGTGAGGGCCATTTTCAAATTGAATGAATATAAATATAAAGGTAACTAGTTATGTAATTAAATTTCTTAGTTTAGCATTTGCAGGTATCTGTAGTAGTGGTGACTGCTAATTAAACTGCTGACAGTTACAGCCTCCGGACAGGAGTGATCACTTTTGTCTTGTGGTATGTTACGTGCTTACGAATCCATAAGTCGCAGGTTCTAATCTCTGACACTCATCATCTAGAAATTATTAGATAAATTTATTTTTGTAAAAAAAACTGTTTGCACAAAAAAATTTTTTAAAGAAATACCGAATTATTAACGTAACAAATATTATTAAAAATTTAATTTTTTTTTTCGAAATAAATATATACTTTTGGATTTTTTTCCCTGCAATAATAGTTTATTTTGGGTATTCATTTCAATAAAGAACCTTTCTGGGTTATGAAACAAAACTCGACACAGTGCAACGAACATAAATCTCGTGTTACGCTTCATTTATTATTTTTTTTAAAAAAAAAAAACTTGATTTCTATATTGTGTAACAATGATTTGAATTTATAGACATTAATATTTTAAGGCGAATTGGAGAATTTTCTTTTGCGATGGAAAATACATTTAAAACTTTACTTTGAAATCATCTATGCGATCGCAGTATTGCAACATCAATAGGAATTTTCAAAAGTAAAATAAATAACATTAGTGAGTGTTTAAAAAATTCACCAAAAAAAAAAGAGTAATTTAACAAATAATTTTAACTACTATTTTGCTTTCTGGCTTTTTTAAGGAAAGGTCACGTGTCAGATTCCTGTGAGAAATGGGGACGAATATGTTCTATATTCTCCTTGAGTAAGTTTAGTTCATTTATGAGTGCTGAGGGATTTATGTTTTTGGAAAAAACAATTTTTTCCCACATTTAATTTAAGAGCATAACAGTAATTGCTATTAATTAGAATAAAAATAAAAGTTGTTAAACGTTTTTAATGATGAATAATTATATTAGATGTATTTAAACAACTAGCTGGTATACCCGTTCTTCGCATGGGTGAATTGAAAAATTTAACAATACAGATTTAAGGATAAAGAAGTTTTTAATGCGTTAATTTTACGTGAATTGCAAATTAAACAAAAAACAACTTTTTGCATATCTCAGCCGAACAAAAAAAACCCTATTTGTTAAATTTTAAGTCTGTAGATCTAATAGCTGATAAAAATGGTATTTTTTTTTTATTTATAACGCCCCGTAACTCTCTTGTGGGTCGATTTTTGAAAGCACCTTCCTAAGCTTATCTCTGCTCAGCAAAAGTAACACATTGTTACACATTTTGTGTAATGAACGCTTAAAATAGTGTAAATAATTTATATCTGGATTTGTAATACTTTAATATTACTTTCTGTTCTATTTATTTTATGTTAAAATTGTAATATTCACAAGCACGCCGTTCCTTATATTATAATGGCGATTCAATGGAAACATAGCGAAATGTTGGTGATAGAGCCAAATTGGCATCATTTTGGTGACTATGTTAGAAACTTGGCGATTAATTGAATGGTGCAGAAGTTGATATTCTGTAGCGCCACCTGGTGGGAGCTGCAACAAAGAGGATAGCACAAAAAACTTCTCCACAAAAAAAATACAAATGCATGCCAATTTTTATAGTGATCAGTTGAACGGTGTTGGAGTGAAGCGAGGTCATTTCCCAAACATCCATTTTTCATATATAGATGAATATTTTTGAATAATTTTTTTTGCTTATATATATTTTTTGCGATTATTTAAATGTATGATAAAAATTCGATTTCGATAAGAATTTATTATAATTTTACTATAAGTTCTTAGTATGTCGATTATTTTAGTGTAAAGGATGTTCATTGCAAAAAAAGAAACGATCCTTACAGTAGTCGCATACGATGTGTAACATCTGACATGTTATCGTGATAAATTCGCAATAGCAACTTAAATCCTGAAAAAAATGAATCGAGTATGATTGGAAATGATTTTCTATAAAATAATAATATCTTTAATGAAAATTTTATTTAATTAACACAAGGAGTAATGCAATTTTTTTTATCAAAAATAATTATTCTTGTCCACACACTCACACACAATTTGGGGAAGAGCGGTAATGATAATTTATGATAAATAAAATATAACACATATACTTGTGTTTTCAAAGTATTTAAAAACCGTTGTGAAAAATAGCGTCAATAACAGTACCACTGTTAGTTGTCGAAATATTTCGATTTGTGTTCATTTCGAACTTGAGTTCATCATTCAAAAAAGCTATGAGTGGCTCGGCTTCTAGCAAACTGAAGTTAACTTTAAAATCATCACTCAAAATCATGGGAAGAGAGTGATAGTTTTTTTTAAAAAAAGAGCAGAACCACCTTCGGTGTATGGTAAAAGTAAAAAATGTAGGAAATCTTTAATTTTTTGAACCGTTTGATTCGGAAAAATGTATACGATCACCGAAATCACTGTTTGTCCATTTTCAAATAAGCATTTTGCCGCACATATATCCCCAATATCTTGACTAACAATACCCAGTCCCCTTGTTTGATGATAAGTAATATCCAAATGAGGAGCCACAACATGTGAGTTGTTATGTTTGCAATAGATCGCAACACCAGCTGCTCTGTGGCGCGGTCGTTTAAATTGTACGCAGCAATCGAAGTCAGGTATCGAAACACGTTCGTCATTGTCCAACCACCTCTCTGCCTAAAGGATTTAGCTTCTTCTCTGATCCTAAAGTGAGAAAACAAAAACAAAGATCCCACGGCCTAGACCGCAGCTCCTCCCGAATGAAGGAGAAAAATAAAACTTCACTGAATAGCGCGCGCTTCCCCGACTTCCTGTTACGCATTTCCGTCCCTTTTCACGAAATCACTCCCACAAATCTCCAGCAATCGAGAGGAAAGATGTTACACATCAAAAACTGTGGTTATATTTAATAAATTTGTTATAAAAAACTAGCTCGTGATGTTTCTCAATTTGATATTTTTTCTTCTTCTAGAAGTTATTCATTATACTTCTTAAAATCTCTTAGATACGATTCAATTAAAAGTAAGTTCTGAAATATATCTTGATTGTATAGTTTTTATCCGATGCACAAAGTATAAAAAATTTGAACCATCGTATGTGTGACTCACGTAATCAACAAGTTTACTAGAGTATTGGAGAAACACGAATTCCGAGGAAAGAAATTGAGAAACAATCGCTTATATCCAACACACTTTTATTTTCAACATTTATATAATGCGTTTAGTGGTTTAATTGCAACATTGGTATTAAATTTTTTTAAGATTTCATGGAAAGCATTTTAAAAAATTCCAATGTGCTTAGAATGCCTTGAGTAAGTATTCAAAGAACTAAAAATATCAGAATAATTATTAGCGGATGTGGAAAAATTTTTAGTAGGAAGAGATAAACATAATATATTCATGGTTTTTTTCGTATTAATTGCAACATCATGAAGGATTCAACAGAATTGAATGAAATTTATTCAAAAGTGACCATTATTTAAAGAAATAAAAATAAAATTAAACTTACATGTAAAGATAAATATAATTAGTATTACATTTCGAAATCAGTATTTGGGGAAACTATTTTACGTTGCAATAAGTGCTTTCATCAAAGTGACATCAAATAAATAGATTTTGAATCCATATTTGAGAAAAAGCA
>BMAO01025596.1:0-30174 GCA_019973975.1 Trichonephila clavata | reverse complement strand
AGTGTTAATTTTATTCATACTGCTTTCTAGAGGGGACATAGTACCTTTCGAAACCAAAAATTGTACATTTTGACATACTTCTTCGATTCAACATAAATCAATAAATTTTGCATATTCTTATGATTTTTTTTTACAAATTGTTCAAAACAGTTCAAAGTTTAAAATACTTAATCAATTTTTGCTTTTAAATTAATACATTTTTTTTAACAGCACAAAATATGCACACAAAAATTTAAAAATAAAAATTACTTACCTTCTGTTACCCGCAAGATAACTTTTGAAAGATGTACAGTAGAACCTTCATTTATGTACCAAATTAAAGCTAAATAATGCCTTAATTCTGTAAACCTCAAATTTTAAATTTCTACCACATTTAAAAAAATTAAAAAATTTAGATATCATAAAATTTATAATTAGTAATTTTTTTTCCATCTATCATGTTATAAAATAAAATCTATTCACCGTATTAACAAAACTGAGGTTCACAGAATCATAAATGATAAGAACAATAACCACATAAAATTTTAGAACTCTACAATCAAAACTTTTTTTTAATCTTGCGGGAAAGTGTGAAAATTACAAACTGAGAAAATCACGTTTAAACATTGCATTATAATTTTGTACCACAAAATACAATTTTTGAATACTTAAAATGCACCCGCCTCATATGTTACACCTTCTATTTCAACAAAATGCTCATGCATGGCTTTTTTTCGCATTCTCAAAGCCCTACGAGCATCTAATGTTGAAGATCTAGACTTTATTTCGGCTTCTTTTATTCGAGCTTTATCACACTGAAAAGCATAAGTGACAGAAAAATGCCCTACTTTACAACCCAGATGTTTCATAATATCCAAGCGACCAGCCATTCCATCATTATACATTACAACTGCCTCATTCACTGCAATATCAACTATTCTCTTAGAAGATCCTGATGTTTTCGGGCAGTATTTCCAAACCGTAGAGTTGAAAGATTCATTTGAATTCTGAGTCTTTCTCCCTAAACATTTTTTCAATAACTTAGGTGAGGATAATTCTGCAAATATTGGTTTTATTGCATCCATAACAGAGGTTGGCACATTGCTGTTATGTTTGTATGATTCATTTTCGGAGTATTTCGCCTTTTGATAACCACACCATGAGGACGCACCAACTGGGCAGAAGTAATGCATTGCTTCTTCATCTGTAGAGCGGTAATGACAATAAATGGCCCAAATGGATTTACGCATATCATCTGCGGAGCTGCAGTTCTCACGTATAGCATTTCCATAGTAAGTAGTGAATTTATCTATTATTTTATCTGTCAGGCGATTTTTCCCACATACTTTTGCCATCTGATAGCCTTTTGCCACGATTCATCAGTTTCAACTTACGAAGTCTGGCACCCATCCGCTTCTGTATATGACCAACACATTCAATTTTTTCTAAATTGTACAACACCGTACTTTGCAGCTCTGGGAATGTTTTAGTGTCACCGTCACCAATATATTTCACATATTTGGCATTTCTTTCCAATACGGAACGAAAATTCTCTTCATTCCTTTCACTTCCATTTTATTAGAAGAACCAGAATGATTTTTCACGCAATGTGGTTCATGACTTTTTTTCCATTTTTCATATGCTATTCCACATTTCGGACTTTTCCATTGATCACAGCCTTTGCAATATGATGATAAAACTTCGACATCAATAACTTTTCCTGTAATATCACCAATAATGCTGCAGACACCAATGCGAGATGTATGACCCCGAGTTTTCCATCACCACTAACACATATTTCATTTGTTTCGGATGCTGCAATCTCTTCTTTTGCAGCTTTGTTCATTGAAGAAACAGCTACAATGGAACCAGCAGATTTTATATTATTCAAAATCCTATCATAGGACTTTTGTGAAACCGGTGGAGGCAAATCCATCACTGAACAAAAGGTTTTAATTCCACGTAGACCAACCCCTAGTGTACGCATAGCATATGTAATGCGAGTGTTTATTTCATAGTCGTGGTTACTTGACTCAAACACTGGTGAAATTTTAAAAGTTGATTGCATAGCACATGAATCACAATCAATGTAAAATTCTGATACTAGTCCAAACAGAACCTTTTCTTTCAAAACTGCTTTTGAGCCACAGTAAAAGCATATTAAATATTTTGATAATTCTTCTAAAAGAATGTCTAGATTTATCAATCGATAACCCTTACTTTCACTGGAGTTGCTTTGATAGGAACCGCTATCCAAACACAGTTTCTTAGATGAAGCTGATGACACATCGATGCCTACCGGTTCTAACGTTTCGTTTTTAGAATGTTGATTCCCACAAAAATGCCTTTTCTTTCTTCTATAATCCGTAGATCTTCTAGCGGATTTACTACTCATATTAATATATGCACAAGTATGAATTATCAAATAAAAATTAATGATTACTCAATACTTTTTCGAAAACTATTATCAAGGAAGGCAGACTTAGCAAGCAAAAACAACGCAGTAGAAATACAAATGTAAATAAACATCTGCTTGAATTCGAAATGTGTTGAGTTGTAGATATGCTTCTCCAATCAAAAGACAATTATAAATAAAATTGAAAATTTAAGAAAAAAATGCAGTTTTATATTACAGGTCGAAACCGAAACTAACGGAATAGCGGTTTGTTTACATTCCATTTAAAGAGCAAAGTCTCTTTAGACATTTACATTTTTTCCTGTACTGAGCGTAATAATTATCGGATTTTGACGCGGTTTGTTTTAAAATGCTCCAAACAGTTCAAATTATTTTTTAAAAATATTTTTGAAAAATCGATAAATTGATGGGTTAAAGGTACTATGTCCCCTTAATATGTTAATTTGACAAAATAAGAGATTTACTCAAATAATAATTTAATTGTAAATTTAAATGACTACCTTTTGATTCATAAAAATTGCATTAATTTTGTTATATATTTATATGATTTTATTTTCTATTAAGATACTTATAATTTTTTTTAAAAAATGAACACTTCTGTTTTACTAAGTATTTCGTTTTTAACCCTTTCAGGCTCAAGGAAAGAAAGTGGTTCGTATCCTTACCCAATAGGATCAGGGTACCGGAAGAATTTCCCTGGTAAGCTTACTTTCATTTAAAAATTCATATAAAATCTTTAAATGCAATGAAATAAGCTAAAACTTACAATTTACTGTCATTGATAATATCTGAATATTCAGAACAAATTTTCACTGCATTTAAAAAAAACAATTGTTAATTTTTAAGGAAATATTTTCTTTTTAATAATGATTTAAATTAAATAGACGCAAAACTTGCAAAATACTATGTGGCTAATCCCAAACATTAAATTGACTCTCACATGAATGTGTTGTGTCTTGAATTGATAAAGAAGCTTTTAAATAACAGCAAGTATATATCCCTTTCTTAAAAATAATCCTTCTCTATATATAGTGCTTATAGCAGGGATGTCGAACCCTTATGAGACCTTAGTCAAATTTTGTTCATGTTATTTTAATACTAGCTCGTGGGTCAATAATGCCTATTTGCAACAGAGTTAAGTATAAAAAATTTTGACTGAGTATTTTTAAAACTAAGCATCCTTAAAATTCAATTGACTTAACAGGAAAAAATGGGCGTTGTTTAATGATTTAAAAAGTTTTAGTGGGGTAAAATATTCGTCATAAACATTTTAATATTTTTAAACATTGATAAAACAATTAGTTGAAAAACAAGTTTTTGAATCAGTTCATTAAAATGCTGAGTGTGATGTGAAGTCGCAAAAAAACATTAAATAATTTTCTATATTGTACAATTCATCGGAACTATTGTCTTTTTTTAACTTATTATTAGCTCACTCTCATTCCCTATATATATATATATATATATATAATATATATATATATATATATATATATATATATATAAATTTTTTTTTTAACTTGTAGTGAATGACACTTGATGTTGCTACAGTTTTTACAAATATTTCATTAAACTTAATTAATGAATAAAAAGTAACAAAGAAAAATAATAGTCCAACACCCTATATAAAAAAGAAAATCGTGTCCCTGTAGCGCATTGGACTTCTAGTCCAAAGGGCGTGGGTTCGAATCCTATCTGGGAATGCCTAGTTTCTGAGAATGTGATTTATGAATGAATAAATAGGAAATAACAAACATATAAATGTGTCCAACATAGAAAAGAAAATAACAATAGATAATAATTATAATAATAATGGATAAGAAAACATAATATTTTGTAGTAATTTGGAGCATTTTAGCTGGTTCAAATTTTCTTCCAAAGTTGGTTTCATTTTGTTTCCCATTTTAACTTTCATAAGCAGATATGAAACTGCTAAAAAAATTTTTGATAATGTATTTCTGATAATAATATCCAACAGGAAACTAAACCCTAATGTCAGAGTGGTGTAACAAGTAATTAGCGCCCCCCTGCAAATTTAGGATTCGGACTCAAAGTCGAATCCTACAAAGCATTGCATACTTGGTGTCAGTCAGGCTTTAGGCCCCAATAAAATTCTACCCCCCCCCCACACCCGTTACGGATAACGCGGGGATGTGCGTTACGCCACTGCCTTTCAACATAGGATGCAACTTTAGGATGCTCTCAGAGTGACAAGGAAAGAGTTCACGTGTCTGGACTTATTTTCCTTGAATTTTTTTCGACTGTTAAAATCCTATGTGTATAAGTACGTAAAATTTAATTATTGATTTTAGTATTTAAATTTGTTAACCCAGTGAATCTCAAACATTCAATATTTGCGACCCAATATTCAATCATAATTTTCATCGTGCCCTCGTTCGTACAATAACAATGTATTGAATTCAATAATACTATACTCTGCCACGCTAAAGCTACAATACGACTTCGGTCTCTTGAGTGCCATCTGCGTATATAAACGTCTCGCTCAGCCAAAGCATTAATTTTCTGGACGTATATATACGTCTTTCCCATGTACAATCTTTTCTGTGCACTGCTATCCGTAAAATTATCCCAATAGCTTCGAAATGCAATAAAAGGACCTTGACCGTGTTTGTAAAACATTTACTTTTTTTAAAGGAATATCTTTTTTTTTCTTCGCCCCCTCCCCCAAATAAAACATCACATACACATCTACATGGAAAACGATGACATTGGGAAATGAATCCTATAACTTTTAATCGGCAGTTTAGGGTTCAATTATAAACCGTACGAATCATCAAGATAAGTGTTAATACAAGCCCATGGGGTCAGTGGTAATTATCAAACTTGTTCTTAACTTAGTATTATTAAATTAATTATAAAATACATTGTACAGTACTCACATGCATTTTATAAGTGTATTATATCAGTGTAAATGTGTATTTTATTTTTTATCATGTCAGAATACATTTTGATAGTTTACTTTCAGTCAATTAAAAATTTCTTTAAATAATCTGTTTTCGACTTATGAATATTCTAGCGCCCCCCTCTTAAAGGTATCAGGCTCCTAGGGTGGGGCGCCCTACCATTTAGGAAACGCTGTGTTAACCCTAATTATTTTATTTAACAATTTATTTCTTACCCTTTTTTTTTTTTGTTCCCGAGAATCAACAAAATGAAAAGAACATGTCTGGTTGCGTAATAGCGCGTGATAGAACAATAGTGGACTTTCGACCTTCCCTTGACAAATTCCTGCTGTCAAAGGAAATCCCTTTACGAAACGATCCTCGTGTCATGATTTCAAATCCTAGTGCCACTCAAAACCCACTGTGAAGGTGTCCAACTCGCGGACCGCATGCGGCCTGCGACGAATGTTATTGCGGCCTGGCCAACCTCTTGTCACGCAATAATATATAATAAAATTTTTAAAAAATTCCCCTCGAAATAGGTAAGAAAGTAGCAGAAAAGATGTGTTTATTATAATGTATATGAAACCCAGTGGCCGAAAGGTAGTGAATCGCTCTTCCACGCCACAGGTCCGGGGTAAGTCCATTACATTGAACACTAGGCTACCCTAGTCACGTTAAAGGCTAAGGTAGCCTAGTGATCAATGTGATGTGGTTGGGGAGGGTCTTAAGTTCGAGCCTAGTACCGCTGAAGATCCGCCGTGTACAGGCGCGATGCACTTCAAATTTGTCGACCTCCTTTAGTGTGTTAGTTAAAAGAGGGGGTACCAGCTCATGTGTCCTCCTCGTCACTTGACCATGGTTCAAAATTACGAGTTCCGTCACAAAAAGCCTTCGAGTAGCTGAAGAGTGTGACGTTAATATTTATTCACTCATTCCCGGAGTTCAAATCCCGGGCTGGCCAAGGTCAACTCAGCCTTTCATCCCTTCAGTGTGTCGATAAACGATTACTAGGCTTGCTTGTCAACTGAACAGTAGGGGTTTCTCGTCAGACTGACCACATGAACGGAACTTAAGCACCTCGGTTCCCAAATTCACATATACTGAGATGGACGTAGCAGGCCTTGGCTCTCATCGACTGTTGCGCCAATGAGTTTAGTTCTAGTTTATTATAATGCATTCGCGCGCGCGCGAAATAAACCTACGTTTATATGAATACTGATTTTTTTTTGCGGTCCACCTCAATTTAAAACTTCTTTGTTTGACCCAATTTAGCTTTTGAGTTTGACACCCTTGGTGTAGAAGAACTACTGATGCAGGTCAAATGGGTCGTGACTCGGTCATTCCGTGGCCATTGAGTGGACGTTCGGAAAAATATCTACCAGTTGAGATGTCTCCTCGTCACTTGACCATGGCTTAAATTTGCGAGGTCCGTCACGAGTAGCCCTCGTGTTGCTTTGTAGTGAGTCATTAATTAAGCTCACACTTCATCGAAATAGCCTTACTGAAGTTTGTTAGCCATACGAACGTCAGATAACGTCGAACCGAAGTTTCACGGTCGCGTTTACAATGAATGAGGCTACAACTAAATGAAATTTTCGTCAGTGTATTGCAACGATCGATTAACGATTTATTGAATGATAAATAGAACGCGAATAATAAATTATTCCTCACAGGAGTTCAAAAAGAAAGAGTATTCTATCTTAGAAATTTTGCACACTTGTCAAAGACCGATGACAATAAAATAATTTCGTAATTTTGTTCCATTGCCCTGATCAGGATCATCAAGATTAACGATTTCTGGATTTGGCGATTAAAATTAACCCTTAAAGCTCATGGTTAATACAAACACAGCAAACGTACAAAAGGAGTGTTCTTTAAGTGAAAAAGAAGAGGGTGGGTCAACAATTTCGTACCATATTATAAAAACGTCCAGTTTTTCTGAAAATAGAAATATGAAAAAGATTCCAGTAAGTAAAAATCATGCTCTAATTGTCTGCTTTCTAAAATATCTTGTTGGATCTGTGGAATGAAACATTCATTGCGTCAGTTTACTAAAACGGCTGAGAATTAATTTCGAGGTCACCGGATTAAATAATTTCTCATAAATTCTTCGATTCAAAAGGTGTATTTTTATGTATACTGCTGATGCAAGTTTCAGAGAGAATTTTGATTTCTTTTCAGTGAAAAAAAATTATAGTTAAAAAAACTAAAAAACACGCTTTTTTATAGGGAATCAAACTAAAAAGAATTCTTAATATAAGAATAAAATGATTAACGAGAAAATTAATGTCAGTGAGGTAAAAGCGTGGAGTACTCTATATTAATTGTTAGAATTTCTTAATAGCTCTGTTCCGAAATGCTAAGTAAGTGTAAAAATGTAGTACAAAGCAACCCACGCTTTTACCACAATGACACTAATTTTCTGTTTAATCGTATTTTATTCTTATATATAATTTTTCATATGTACTTTTTAGTTCGATTCACTATAAAAGCGTGTTTATTTTTTTTAAACAATAATGTTTTTCAATTTTTTACTTCAATCTTCAATAAGTTTTTTAAACCAACATTTATTCATTGTTGAATTTATCCTTGAGTTTGATATTCGGAGCCAGAATTTTTCGTGGCTGCTGCAATAGGTCTTCTACTTCAATGGATATTAATTAACGGGTCTGAAGAGTATTTATTCTCGCCGTTTACAAGGCCTCGAGTGTCCCGTATTCTTATATTTCAAAGATTCCGTCTCTAATAAAAATCAAACTAATAAAAGTGTGTTAAGAAGAAATATTAAGTGTCAGTCGTATTATCAACTTTTAAACGTATTGCTATAATGCTAGTTCGTATCATCATTTGTAATGCTTTATAAAAATAAAAAAAAATATTTAGCAGCTGGAATATAAACCAGTGCTTCTCGAATTTCAATATTTGCGACCCAATATTCAATCATAATTTTCTTCAATTCAATAATACTATACTTTGACGCTAAAGCTACAATATGAATGTAACCTCTTAAGTGTCAGCGGCGTATATATACGTCTTTCCGAAGTACGTTCTTTTCTGTGCAGTGCAAATTATTCCGAAGGCTTTGGAATGCAATCAAAGGACTTTGACAGTGTTTGAGAGGATTTCTTTATTTATTTCTTTTCTCTCCCCCCCCCCAATACATCACATGCCAGCGCCTATGTGGAGAACGGAGGCATTGGGAAGCGAATCGCGTGACTTTTAATCAGCACTGAAGGGATTATTTATAAATTGTACAAATTATCAAGATAAGTGTTAATTTCTGTATATCATTTTATGTGTGGCAAATCCATGATGTCACTCGTGATTATTAACTTTGCTCCTAACTTAATTAAATCTATATATATGGAGAAATGCGACTGACTGACTGACTAATCACGATATCTTCGGAACTATTCAACCTATGGACTTGAAATTTGGTAGACATGTTCCTTTCATGGAGTAGAGATCCTCTAAGAACGGATTTTGCGAAATTCGAACCGCAAGAGGCATTACGGGGGTTAATGGGCAATATAAATAAATTTTTTCAATTTTTAAACTACTCAGTGTACAATCTTGCAATTGGGTAAGCAGATTCCTTTCATAGAGTAGAGATCCACTACAAAATGAGTTTAGTGGAAATAGACCCCAAGTGGCGTTACGGGGGCTTTATAGATAATTATTTCCATTTTTAAACTATTACACGCTCAATCTTTAAATTTGATAGAGATCAGCTTCAAGCTGGGTTTTGGGGAAACAGCGCCCCAAGTGGCGTTGCGGGGGATTAAAGAGGGGGGGGGAGGTTAAAAGATAAATATTTCTTTTTTTAAACTACTTGACCTACCTGCTTGAAAATTGGAAGGCATGTTTCTTTCATGGAATAAATATCCACTACAAAATGGATTTTGGTAAAATTGCCCCTCAAGCGGTGTTGCGGGGAGGGGGGTTAAGGGGAGATATAAATAATTATTTCGATTTTTAAACTGTTAAGACACACAGTCTTGAAATTTGGCAAGCAGATTCCTCTCATAGGGTAGAGATTTGCTACAAAATGGGTTTCATGAAAATCGTCCCCCAAGGGGCGTTGCGGCGGCTCAATTAGCATTACAGATATCCCCCCCCCCATTTTTAATTTATTAGTTTCACAGTCTTCAAATTTGGTAAGCAGATTTCTTTCATTGAGTACAGTTACCAAAATGTGTTGCAATGGCTCCCAGGAGCCATTTTGTAACAAGACAATGCTCAGAGTCGCACTTCAAGGGTGTCACAAAACTGTCTCCGTACTGTTACTACCTTCCTTGGCCTTCCCGATCTCCAGATTTGTCTCCAATCGAGCATATCCGGGATCATTCAGGACGGCGAGTTAGGCATCCCACGAGTTTGAACGAACTAGAGGCAAGGTTACAACAAATGTGGAACGAAATGTCTCAAGACATCATACAGAATTTGTATGCCTCAATGCCCGATCGTATCGTATCGTGCATTCGTGCTAGAAGGGGTTCAACAGGGTATTAAATCCACCGTTCTTTTGCCTTTTTCTCTGAAATAAATTATTCTTTTTCTTTCATTTTCTAATAATTTACTTATGTGAAAGTAGTCATTAGGTATGTAAAATTTCGTTTAATTTTGACGCCTCCTTTTTGGTAAGCTAATTTTTTTCTCCGTGTGTTTATTTATTTTTAACTAATTGTAATATCGGAACAAAGATGGTCAAATCGGCTACCTCGAATCATTCGCGATCTTTTAGTACCTTCGGCGAGTTTCTGCGCCGTGCGGTTCGTGAGATAGACGCACATATATACTTAGATAGATACGTTTGTTTACGAATTTTAATAGTGTAGATCAAACTTTTTTAAGAAAAATGGATTTAATAGAATTTTTTTCTTTTATACCGAATTTGAGATGTGAATAAATTGGATTTTTGGTCAGTTTTTTAATATATTTAAGACATAATTTTACGTTTGAAATATCACATCCCTAGTTTAAATGAAGGATTTTAAAATGTCTGAAAACTTCATTGCGTCCATATGAAAGCCTTCTTTGGTTATTTTTTTATGTTTCTTGATATTTACATTAATAAATATTCTATAAGTATTAACAGTTTTGAATTTTGATGAAACTGTAAATATTTTTATATATATTTACTTGAATTCTGTAGATAAATTTACCTATTTAAGTAATGAAGAAAATCAGTGGTGAGAGTATATTTTGAAATAATCAATTATAATTAATTTTGATAAGCATTTGTAGCCACCTGTTTAATATTTTAAATTATGCATTCATGTATCATAATTGAGTGGCTGAATATCGTGAAAAAGAAATTCTAAATGAAAAGTACCAAATTTAATTTGTTTTATTTGTGTATTAAAATAAATCTTCATTGATTATTTGTTTAATTATGCTTAAAAAAAGTTGGTGAATATGATGATCTAGAATTGATTCTGTTTAATAAATTAATAGTTTTTTCTTTAGCTAAGTTTGGCTTTTCATACTCATTAACTGTTGAAAAAAAATAATTTTCTAAGAATTGTATTGATCAATGTAGGTTTACTCAATAAATTAGTTTGAAAATTTTTGTATTTTTTAGGTTATTTTATACTGGTATTTTGAAGGGGGGGGAGAGGAGTTATAATTGTGTTAAAAGATAATTAGCAAAGATATTATTATTATCAAAAAGAAAACGTACTTTTAACTAGTTCGTTTTTTGAACTAAAATTAACAATTTATAGCATTCAGTCTTGTGGTTTTACGAAATGGCTTCGTCAGTGTACAGTAATGTTCCTAAAGGGATCCATGATAGTTGCAGGATTTTCTAACAACGGCAAATTAAAAATCGAAAAAGAATCGCCAGTAAATCCAAAATTATTTCACTCTACTATCAGCAGAATATTTTAGAGACAATATTTCCAGAAGAAATTCCTTTATATGGAAAGAATATTGATAAAGTTGTGCTTCATACCACCGAAGCCTCTAGTCCCATGTCCAAGTCACTTATCACTTAATTAGAAAAGAAAAAAATCAGAAAAATGAATAAAGTGTATCCCATGTGATGAAATACATGTAAAATTACCCTACACTTCTGCACCACCAATACTTTAACCTAAAAATAAAATATTTTGCAATAAGGCTAAACACTACAGAGATCTAACCCACCATAATATTTTCCCCTTTCAAATGTGGATTATTGATTGTCATTGCATACATAGTACATTTCCCATCACCTGGTGCCACCTTTTGGTGTGGCACATTATAGATCAGAGGTTCCCAACCTTTACTCGTGTATATTTCAATGCCGCCCCCTTTTCTAGTGAATATCTTTTGATACTACCCCTTCCCATTCTAGAAAAATAAGTGTGTACATAATACATGGTAAAAATAAGAGTTAAATTTTAAAAAGTATTCTATTACTAATAGAATATATATTTTAAATTTTTTTTCTTTCTAAAGCCTCAATTGTTTGACTTGCAAATCTGAAATATCTATTGCCACAAATATACTTGTGTAACATGATACATTAATCATAGATAGGTTATTGTTCGAATTGAAACGTTACGGTGAGTGTGAATTTCTTCATTTAAAAGATTGGAATAAAACTTTTAGATTATGTTATAAAGACAGGCAGGGATTTCGATGATACAAAGTAATTCATAACAAACTATTGCTTTCAAAATAAATATAAATTGACAATTTAAGCCTTCCAAGAATCACGCTTTAATTCCCGGTAACATATTTATGTTTCTTGGATAATATACGTAATGAAATGCAGTGGACGAAGTATTTTCCCTACTGCTCACAGACAAAGACAAGACGTGCACTACATGAATTAAAATGCACTACATCATTCAATTTAATGTAGGACTGAATGTAATGTAATATTTAAGCTTTTCCTCCACTTCCCAAACTACCTAAATTTGTGAATTTTCGTGCATGTGATATTAAAATGATTTAAATACATACAATCAACATGAGGTAAACAGTGTGACGTGTGTGCGTCCCCCCCCCCTTGAGACATCTGGGACTTGCTTCCCACGGCCGGGTCAGTTTTAGAAGAATGATGACCACACGTGCAAAACCACCTGCAGTCGCTAATATACTGAGACGGACGTGTCTTAATTAGCCCCTGCAACCTTTGACCCGAGGGAAGCATTTCGCCGCCACTGGATGTGGGGGATTTTTCTTTGTTTGTTTCTGTGTTTGCATGGGACCAGTGTTATTGTGCTGATATTGTTCAAAAATGGCTTTTCTCGGAAAAGGGAAAAAGCAAGATATGTTGCTACTCGCAGAGGAATTAGGGGTAGATGTCACACCAAACATGACTGTCCCTAACCTCAAAACCGCAATCACTAACAGTGAGGGTTACGAAGAGGAATTCGTAAAAAATCTGTTTATTATTGCAAATAGGAAAATTGAAGAGGAATGGGAAAGGGCAGAAAAAATTAGATTTTCAGAATCAGAAAGAGCAGAGACCTTAAGATAAGCAGAGCACGCGTTGAAAGAGAAAGAATTACAATTAAAATTTGATCTAGAAAGATTTAAAATAGAATCCGGCCATAGTGTAAACGATGAATCAACCGGCTGTATAAATCCCCGTTCTGTAACCTCGAATGTAAATTTAAGAAAATCCTAGATTTTAATCCAAATCAGTCAGATATTAGTTTGTATTTGGTTATTTTTGAACGTCAGGCTAAAAGGGCTTTAATTGAAAAAACAGACTGGGTAGGGCATTTATTAGGTTTGTTACCTTTGGATATCGTGCAGTTCATTGCTCGCGAACCAGAGGAACAAGCAGAAAATTATGACTATATTAAAAAACTATTACTTAAACGATTTAAGTTAAGTCCGGAAGTCTTTCGCCAGAGATTTGTTAAACACCAAAAGAAATCGGATAGTACCTGGAAAGACTTCACCTTTGAAATGACTATTTAGAGGAGTGGCTATTCGGCCTAGAGATCGAGTCGTTTGAGGACCTTAAAGATTTGAATGAGATAAAGAATTGAAAGATATGAATAGAGGCGCTTTCTCCATTGTGACGACGTCACACCATGCTTAAAAATGATAATGTTAATTACCTATAACCCTTATGTAGCTATAGTAGGAATATATAAATTCAAATATCCATTTATTTTATTATTTCTTTATAATTCATGCATATATTCATATCCAAATATCAAACTGATAGTCATATTTTTTCAATTTGTATGCAATTTTCTGCTTCAATTGTAAAATTCAAGTCATAATTTCTTAGCATCACGTGAATCATTGTTATGTCTGGAATTAATCACCAATATCTGGAATTAGTCGCCAAATCTGGAAATGGAATCTAAATTGATTCGCCAGATGCGGGATGGGATCTGAAAAAAGGAAATCGTTGATCATGATCAGGACAACGGGACAAAATTATGAAATTATTGTATTGTCATCGGTCCTGGACAAGTGTACAAAATTTTGAATTAATCTGACCTTTTAAAGTGAGTAGAAATTGAGTTCAAAGATTCCGTCACATACAAGTGAAGCTTATAAAAGAGTGTTAAAAAAACATGACTTTCTAAATGCTTCGCATTTATTTTTCAGGGTGTCCCAAAATTATTGGGACAAATTTTAAGGGGATTGGGGGGACGTCACAATGATTCAAATTTGCAAACCAACTCATAGTCGGAAACATAATGGGAAAGTACTAGGGCAACAACAAGGAACAAAGAAGCACGAGACTGAGATCATCTGAAACAGTTATTGATCAAAGCTGAGTCATGCTATGAGCTCGAGTCACTCGTATCCTACCCTCTCTATGCCTATTACCTCATAATAATCCACATTCACATAAACTGAGAAATTCGGTGGTCCGTTGCACCTATTTATAGGTATCTTTCGCGATACAATCATTCTGCTGATCGTGCATCTCCTTCTGCCAATCCCTAAATGAGATGCATATCTGCTCGCTCGCTGTTTGTAAAACGTTCCATATTGTTCTGAGGGTAATGACAGCTCAAATGACTGCGGTAATGCAGGTCTGTTTCCTCCAATGATCTTGTGATTAGCGCCACCTAGTATCAAAAGAAGGTGTTTCCACAACCATGGGTTGCATGCAAATCTGAATCCTTTTGATGTCCCCTAACTTCCCATAAAGTTTGTCCCAATAATCCTGAGACACCCTGTATAAGTGTTTGTGGACAGCGGTGTCACTGTAACGGTACTCACAACAACGGATATCCTCACTCTGAGTGATGTTGTCACACATCATTGCCAATCTAAGGAAACCTGTAAACAGTAAAATGAAAAAAATATTTGAAATTATTTGAATAATAGTATGTGATATCGCATTCATATTTTCAAAATGTTTCAAAATCTCACTTTATGACTTGTTTCCATTTATCCAAAGTGGTCGTGGCAGCCAAGGGGTCATGGTCACGGACTGAGGGTAGGCGTTTCATGTTCTAGCTTAGTGCCACTGAAGACCCCCAGTGTAGAGGCGCTTATATATGCTAAATATGTAGAACTCAAAAGCTTTCTATTGGCGTGTTGTGGTAGTTTAGAGAGCAGGTGCCATCTCTGGTGTCGCCCTTACCACTTTATTCAAGCTATGAGGTCCGTCGCCAGTAGCATTCGTGTTCCTTTAGAGTGCTATGCTTAAAAACTCACTCCATATATCCAAAAATGAAATGTAGCAGCATTAGCCGAAAGGTCATGATCGCGAACTCGTGGCCGACGTTGTCTTTGATTTCAGGTGCCTTTAAAGACCCTGAAGTGTAAAGGGGTTGATGCCCTTTAAATTTATCTAAAAGTTTTCATATTGGCATGGTGTGAAAGTTTGGAGAGTAGGGAACTATATCTCTGTTTTCATCCTTGGAAAACTCTGCATCATTCCATAAATTATTTTGATGGCTTCACAAGCGAAGGACTTGGCTTATGTAGGTTACGATGATTAGTTTTTTTAACTCATCATCGTCAATGGTAGGAATGGCGTCATGCTTAAACGAGCATGGATTCGTCGGATTGCATTGATTTTGTCTTCATCAACGACACGCTTGTCTTAGTGTAGATAAAATCAAATCCATGTGTTGAGAGCGTAGTCAGCTCAAGATCCAGTAAAATCATGGGTCTGGAAGACCTGGCGTCATAGTGTAGACTGCAATTATGATGCTGAAAACCTTTTGGTTTCCCTAACGGGGGCCTTTTGACTGGTCAACTTAATGTTCGAGAGATGCTGCAACCAGTTGCCATCCTGTTACTGAACGCCCTGTTTCAACTCCTTTTCCAACAAAGCAATGTTCCCATACATGCTGCTGTTGTCTCTATCGACATGTTGTAGATACACTTTAATTTTCTATGGTCTTGGTATCTTCACCAGACCTGCTTCAATCCGAAAATGTATTGAATGGCATAAAACGAGAAATCACTATTCAACGTTTGCTACGTAATCTGTATCAACTTCGTACCAGGATTTCTATGACTGTTATAAGACTTCTACGACTCACTATTAAAGTATCCGACTACTTACAACTTTTTTTAAAAAATGGAGATATAGGGATTTTTTGTTGTCTTTTGATTTGTTTAGTACATTTTAAGAAAAATATGCTAAATTAAGAAGAGCAAAATAAATTATTACTAAAAATAGGAAAAAATGATTAAAAATTGACAAAAAAATAACATAAACGCGGCCCGTACTGTACCAAAAGTTTGTGAACAAATTTTCAATTTTGATGTGCTGCTATATTATTCGGTTTTGAAGTAACCTTCAGGATAAGAGATTTTAATTTTTACAAAAACTAGAGCACTTAATCTTAGTTATTATATGATATTGCTTAGAATAAGTGATTATATTAACATAAAGTATTGTAAATTTCGTAGTAAAACAACAGTGATTGATAAATCTGAAGGTTAAAACATTTCTACTATTATACAGAACATACAGAAAAAAATTCGGTTAATTATTCTGAAAACTTTTTTAGCAATCGCTGGCCCCTTCAGTATTTAAAAAAAAAAAAAAACACTCACACATTTCGAGTAAAACGCGTTTTAAAGTATGATATCTTGCTTAAAGTAATGGCATCTGCTTTTACTAAAACACTTGTAGTTTTTGTTCTAAACGAAAAATATTAAACGGTATTTTTATAAAGCTAATAAGATGGTCTATAAAATAAAATCCTAAACTAATTTGTCCATTTTTGGCAAAATTCCCGATTTTGGGGTAGTCGGATACCTTGAGGTGCTTTGCATGTTGGAAATAATTGTAGACATGTCCTTATGTATGATATCAGTAATCTACACATTCTGCTGATGAACGTCAACATGACTGAATAATTTTTACTTCCGATGATTTATCAATTCAATGGCTGTTAGTGCACTTCGCCCTTTTAAAAGGCTGTTCCAGACGATGTTAAGATATTCCACGAGTTTTAATATTTCACAGTGTATATATATTACATTATTATACACTATAATGCTCAAAATTAAAGTTAAAAACACACATAAAAATGAGATAGATATTTCAACAAAATCTGTCATTTTGCTTGAAAATTTGGTATAGTAACACATTATACAGTAAGGAAAGGCTGGAAATTAAAAAAAAGCATAATGTTTCAGCGTAAGCTGATTTGCAAATAAGAGCCACAATGGTCAAAGTACGATACGTCATAACTCGAAATTTCTCATCTGATAAGAGATAGGCCACATTTTATTTAAGCCTTACAATGTGCTCTCATACTATTAATGTGAATACTGATCAACAATTGGGGCAGTAATTCACATTTTTCCAAAAGAGGGGATTTTAAATCTTGTAGTGGATTGTCATCATTCAATGGCTCTTAGAGAATCACAGAAGGTCTGTCAGATTGAGATCTATACACCTCGATGGCCACACCATACGGCGAATACCCTCTTATTCCAGATAATCGTGTAGTAATCAGCTCTGTGTGCTCAGATTAAACGAATTGATTAAAACAATTCACATTAACGAATCACATTAAACAACATTAAAACGAATTGATCTCTCACAACTCCTCAAAAAAGCCGTACATAAGGTTCTAAAATCTCATCCTTTTAGAGCTCTGGTGTCGTACCAGCAGAGAAGGTATGGAGTAGCATACGTGCGTCCACTATTATGCCTCCTATACCAGGATGACAGTGCCACCAAAGAGATGTCTAATGTTTGCAGGATGATAGCATTTCTTGAGCTGTCTAGATGAGAACTCGGCGAGAATCGCTTTGTATGCTGAATCGTGGTTCATCACTTAAGGTATCCGACTGTTTGCGACCCCTCAGGGGGCTCACCTTCTTTAGGTGAGTACGGGTGTCACAATCCCGAGGTGCCCTAGTGATCTTTTCCTTTTCCCAAGGGGTTTACTCTCTTTGGTAAACGGGTGTCACGAACCCGGGGTACCCTAGTGATCCTTCTCTATTTTCGACCCTCTTGTCATTCAATTTTCCCTTTTCTTCTTTTCCCGTCTAGACTACAGACAATTTTTCGAAATTTAAATGTACAAAACTATTGATTAATTTTTTATTAGATTACTCAAAATATTCATTAATAATACTATATTTTTCGTTTTGTATTGCGTTAAATTCGTTTAATATTTTTTTTCGACAATTTATTTTAATGTTCGTATTATTTCTTTGTTTTCTTACTAACAACGTTGGTTTTCCGACCCGCATGTTTGCCGTGTGCGGCGTCCCGTAAGGAGGAAAATGGTGTCCTGGGGATACCTTTTGCGTTCCCTTTGGCCCACGCTTCGCTGTAGACGGGTGGCAGGAGCGAGCCCGCTCCTGTCAATCGGCTGGTGATGTCTCATCAGAGACATTGCTGTAGGTTAGTGCTGCAGATAAGGGGTGGCGGTTTACCCGTTGGATCCTCGCCCTGATGCTGTAGCATTATATTCTGGTGTACTTCAGGTAAGCGCCGTGCCTGGCTTTTGCCAGATGACCGGCACACTGCCTCCCTTGTTGGACTCCGTGGTGGGTGGAGGCACTCCAGAACGAAGTTTTTCACGTGCCTATGGATCCAATTCTGATGTGCCTCGTTTTACCCAAATTTCATACCATTGAACATATTGCCAGTACTTCACGCTTTTTCATCTTGTCGTTAACCAACAATGAAATGTCCAGAAAATCCCCTTTTGCGATTTTCAAAGCCCTCCAAGCAATCGGTGAACCAAAATCGGTTAAAAAAATGCGATCTGGTGATTTACTTGTTGAAACAAAATCAGCTATTCAATCGAAATCTTATCTGTCTGCAAAAACATTTCTCGATTCTACACTTACAGTTACTCAAGCCGAGGTGTCATATCTGAACCTGACCTGTTGACCACCCCTGAGTCAGAAATTCTTGATGGATTTTCTGATCAGGGTGTTATTCAAGTCAGAAGAATTACGATTAAAAAAGATGCCGCCATTATTCCTACGAAACATTTGATTTTAACTTTCAATAGCCCGAATCTTCCAGGTACAATAAAAGCTAGATACCTTCTGCAGAATACGTTCGTGCATCCCGAATCCTCTGCGCTGTTTCAAGTGTCAGAGGTTCGGACATTCTCTGACTTCCTGCCGCGGTCAATTGACATGCTCTAGATGTGCATCCGTTGGGCATTCTTCCACGGATTGTACACTAGAGCCGAAATAATTGTTCCCAAACCCATCAATCAGATTCAAAAGTATGCCCAAAGTGGAATGAAAAAGAAATCCAAGCTATTAAAACCAATAGAAATATATCATGCAGAAGCACGAAAATTAATAGTTCCACAGTTAACTCAAACTTACGCTCAAGCTGCCAATCTACTATAAACAGTGCCACACAGACAGACGAAGATATAACAAAAATAAAATGTCCACCTTTAAATTTACTTAATTTCATCCCTCCCAAAACCAGATATACCAACATCCACTCCTGCTGTTTCCACATCAACTTCAACCCAAGCACACCTCTTGCCCTCAACAATAGCCACTACAGTGTCAGAAACTCAGCCACCGACTCCTATTTCTAATTCAGTACTTACCACCACCAACCCTATGTTCAGCCCTATGGAAACTTCATCAAATATATCTGCTTCCCCATACAACTCCCGTATTCGACCCCCTTCAGCAGGTATAATACAATATTCAAAAAGGAAACACACAAAATCTCGAGCAAGAACGAAAAAGCTACTACAAAAAATAAATGAAACAGCTCTACATATAAAAATGGCACCACACATACCGATAATGAGTTCTCCAGTACAGACTTCCGAAGAAGAAGAAAATGACATGCTCATATATGATGTTGAAGCAGAAGAAGCAGAAGTTATGGAAAAAAAATATTTAACTCTGACCAAGCACCGGAAGGGGCGCGATTGAATCATACTTATCGGACTTGGTGGGGGTAATCCCCACCAAAAACTTATTAGCAATTGTTTTTACTGGAATATAAAATATTTTGATTTTCTTTTTCTGAAATGTTTTAAACGTCTGACTTGGTGGGGTGTGCCCCACCAAAATCTGCTTGTTACTTATTTTTTTGTGAACTTTTAACTATATTTTGAGTATTTTAAATGGATTTTTAATATTTTAACGATTGATTGGCGCAGCTTAGCCGAAATCGGCTCTTGCCCCATTAAACCCAACATTCATTCATTCGTTCATGACGTCTCCCCAGCCAAATGTCCAAAAAATGTGAAATTTTTTTATTGCAATAACTTTTGATCTAATTGGAATTTTGAAAAGCGCCACATGTATTCGTGATCAGCGTCGGATTTCAACATAAGAAAATTGAGTTTTTTGGAATAGGAATTAGAAATTTTTTTGTTCATGACGTCTCTCAGCCAAATATCCAAAAAATGTGAAAATTTTTATTGCAATAACTTTTGATCTAATTGAATTTTGAAAAGCGCCACATGTATTCGTGATCAGCGTCGGATTTTAACATAAGAAAATTGAGTTTGGTTGGAATAGGAAGAAATTTTTTCGGTGTTCATGACACACACCTTTCTAACTCCTATTCCAACCAAACTCAATTTTTTTATTTTAAAATCCGACGCTGATCACGAATACATGTGGCGCTTTTCGAAATTCGAATTAGATCAAAAGTTATTGCAATAAAAAATTTGCACATTTTTTGGATATTTGGCTGAGACGTCATGAACACCGAAAAAATTTCTAACTCCTATTCCAACCAAACTCAATTTTTTTATTTTAAAATCCGACGCTGATCATGAATACATGTGGCGTTTTTCATAATTCGCATTAGATCAAAAGTTATCGCAATAAAAAAATTTCACTTTTGGATATTTGGCTCTTGAGACGTCATGTACACCAAAAAAGTTTCTCCTATTCCAACCAAACTCAATTTTCTTATGCGTAAGCAGCGGGATGTAAAAGACGCGGTATTTTCTTCTCTGCATGTTGAAAAAGAGCTCTTTCGAGTTCAGTAAGAAAGAAGAAACCAAGAAATCAAAAATATCTATTAGCATTTTAAAATTTCCAATTAAATGGTGCTTATTTATTCTCTAGAAGTGCTTTTAGTTGCCGAATAAAAACTGTGTAATTTCTTATAGATATTGTTACGAATTTTGTATAAAATAATGTAAATAATTTGTATTTGGATGTGCAATGCCTTTTAATTACTCTATGCTATATTTATTTCATGTTAAAATTGTAATATTCATAAGCAACGCCGTACCTTACGTGAAAATGGCGATTCAATGGGAACTTGGCGATAGAGCCAAGTTGGCATCATTTTGGGCGACCAAGTTGGCAACATTAGTGACCAAATTGACGAGTTCGGGACCCTCTGGATTCTTCTAGAAATTAGTAGATATCTCTACTAATTTCACGATCTATGACGCGAGCGCATCTTTCCAGAAGTTTCGAACAGTCACTCTAATTTCCACCAGTGAGTAGCGAGTCTGGTTTTGACTAGCGATTAGTGAACTTGCCTTGATCGTGAATAAGCTTATACATACGTGTATTTTTAGATACTGATAATTATGTCTAAGTGCTATTGAAGGAGTGAAATCCTTCTGATATTCATTCTGCGAATTTTGCTGTTGAATGCTGTGTTTCAAGGATTGATTTTCGGCAATAAATTATCATCGCTGTTAAAGAACTTTCTTGTTGTTTGCAACTGATTTTGCATAAAATCCTCGAACCCCGATCTACGTAACAATATGCTTTGTGCGTAATTGATTTATTAATTTCTAAAAAGTACGTACAAAAAATTTGTATTTTGTTTGGACCCCGATATAACGAGTAACCCCGAATGAACGAACAAAATGTTCAGTTAAGATAAATTCGTTAAATCGGCGTTCGTCTGTATGCACGTATAAGTATGTATTATTAAGATAAAAAAAATAAGTTTCCTTTTTTTATAGATAACAATTAATTAAAAAAGTCACATTAAAAATTATTTTACATAAATTGTTGTTTTTAACACTGCTTGAAGCTAAAAATGCTGATACCTTCCTCCAGTAATACTGTTTTTTTCGTACTCGTTATTATGTGTTTCCTAATTATTTCTTTTTTTATGCTGATGATGATGTCTTAAAAACTATAAAGCTACCGGAATATATGCAGAGAGAGAAAAAAATAGTATTGAATTATTTTCAAAAAGCATTAAACTTCAGTAAAGTGTGAGAGTTAATTTTTTAGAACCCTAATTCATGTTAAAAAATAACCTTTTTTAATAAGTTTTATGTTGCTCCCCCTTCCCTCCCTCTACTTTATCTTAGGATGAATAAGACAGTAACGCGTTTCTTACCGGGAAGTTTTATTGCATCAAAAATAATTCCCTGAAAAAATCTTTTTATCTCGTGAGAGTATCATCGGCCATTACGCAATCAAAATTTATTTTCCCGATAAATAATTTTTTATTCTACCTCCTGCCCTCTCCGTAGACTCGTTGGAGAGGAAGATGCCGTGCAAATTGAAAAATACAGAATTTATTAGGGACAAGAAACTGTCTAGAACGCGATTATATATTTAAAAAAACAAAAAGGGAGAAAATAAATAAGAAATATAAACAAGCAAAGATTTTTTTTCTTCGTCTTTTTATGTTGGATTACTTCCTTGTTCAGCCCAAAGTGAGAATTTATGGGAATATGCCTCGGGGGTCCCATGCGTTCGCGAGAAAATAGCGAGGTACCTCTTCCAGTTTTTCCCGTTTTCCTTTATCTAGGAGTAGCAAGATGGGTAGTATGGATTTTTTTCGCTTCTTTTTTCTTTGTAAGGGAGGATGGAGGGAAATAGATGAGGGTGGTGGGGTGGGATATGAAACGAAAACAGAAATCGAACTCCTTGTTCGGGTCCTAACCGCGCTTTATCCATTTGCACCAAATCCCTGTTGTTTACTGATGTACTTTTGAGATGTCACACTTGAGTATAACTGTGAGAGAAAGGAAAGGATTTTTTTTTTGAAAGCACAGTTTTAAGAGTTGGATTTGAATTGTTAAACTTTATTTAAAAAAAAAAGATTTAGGTATAAAAAGATTAAACTGCGGATTTCAACTGTAAGTATTTCGCAGTAGCAGCATTTTTGGTGTTTGAGGTAAATAAAATGAGAAAATAGCCATGCAACTTTGCTGAAAAAACTTAAATACTGGGGGGGGGGGATTTAGTTTAAAAAAACTATAAAAACACCCTTTTATAGTTAATCGAACTAAGTTGTAACAATCTTTTGATCGCCAAATCTGGAATTAATCACCAATATCTGGAATTAGTCGCCAAATCTGGAAATGGAATCTAAATTGATTCGCCAGATGCGGGATGGGATCTGATAAAAGGAAATCGTTGATCATGATCAGGACAACGGGACAAAATTATGAAATTATTGTATTGTCATCGGTCCTGGACAAGTGTACAAAATTTTGAATTAATCTGACCTTTTAAAGTGAGTAGAAATTGAGTTCAAAGATTCCGTCACATACAAGTGAAGTTTATAAAAGAGTGTTAAAAAAACATTACTTTCTAAATGCTTCGCATTTATTTTTCAGGGTGTCCCAAAATTATTGGGACAAATTTTAAGGGGATTGGGGGGACGTCACAATGATTCAAATTTGCAAACCAACTCATAGTCGGAAACTTAATGGGAAAGTACTAGGGCAACAACAAGGAACAAAGAAGCACGAGACTGAGATCATCTGAAACAGTTATTGATCAAAGCTGAGTCATGATATGAGCTCGAGTCACTCGTATCCTACCCTCTCTATGCCTATTACCTCATAATAATCCACATTCACATAAACTGAGAAATTCGGTGGTCCGTTGCACCTATTTATAGGTATCTTTCGCGATACAATCATTCTGCTGATCGTGCATCTCCTTCTGCCAATCCCTAAATGAGATGCATATCTGCTCGCTCGTTGTTTGTAAAACGTTCCATATTGTTCTGAGGGTAATGACAGCTCAAATGACTGCGGTAATGCAGGTCTGTTTCCTCCAATGATCTTGTGATTAGCGCCACCTAGTATCAAAAGAAGGTGTTTCCACAACCATGGGTTGCATGCAAATCTGAATCCTTTTGATGTCCCCTAACTTCCCATAAAGTTTGTCCCAATAAATCTGAGACACCCTGTATAAGTGTTTGTGGACAGCGGTGTCACTGTAACGGTACTCACAACAACGGATATCCTCACTCTGAGTGATGTTGTCACACATCATTGCCAATCTAAGGAAACCTGTAAGTAAAATGAAAAAAATATTTGAAATTATTTGAATAATAGTATGTGATATCGCATTCATATTTTCAACATGTTTCAAAATCTCACTTTATGACTTGTTTCCATTTATCCAAAGTGGTCGTGGCAGCCAAGGGGTCATGGTCACGGACTGAGGGTAGGCGTTTCATGAGTTCTTAGTGCCACTGAAGACCCCCAGTGTAGAGGCGCTTATATATGATAAATATGTAGAACTCAAAAGCTTTCTATGGCGTGTTGTGGTAGTTTAGAGAGCAGGTGCCATCTCTGGTGTCGCCCTTACCACTTTATTCAAGCTATGAGGTCCGTCGCCAGTAGCATTCGTGTTCCTTTAGAGTGCTATGCTTAAAAACTCACTCCATATATCCAAAAATGAAATGTAGCAGCATTAGCCGAAAGGTCATGATCGCGAACTCGTGGCCGACGTTGTCTTTGATTTCAGGTGCCTTTAAAGACCCTGAAGTGTAAAGGGGTTGATGCCCTTTAAATTTATCTAAAAGTTTTCATATTGGCATGGTGTGAAAGTTTGGAGAGTAGGGAACTATATCTCTGTTTTCATCCTTGGAAAACTCTGCATCATTCCATAAATTATTTTGATGGCTTCACAAGCGAAGGACTTGGCTTATGTAGGTTACGATGATTAGTTTTTTTAACTCATCATCGTCAATGGTAGGAATGGCGTCATGCTTAAACGAGCATGGATTCGTCGGATTGCATTGATTTTGTCTTCATCAACGACACGCTTGTCTTAGTGTAGATAAAATCAAATCCATGTGTTGAAAGCGTAGTCAGCTCAAGATCCAGTAAAATCATGGGTCTGGAAGACCTGGCGTCATAGTGTAGACTGCAATTATGATGCTGAAAACCTTTTGGTTTCCCTAACGGGGGCCTTTTGACTGGTCAACTTAATGTTCGAGAGATGCTGCAACCAGTTGCCATCCTGTTACTGAACGCCCTGTTTCAACTCCTTTTCCAACAATGTTCCCATACATGCTGCTGTTGTCTCTATCGACATGTTGTAGATACACTTTAATTTTCTATGGTCTTGGTATCTTCACCAGACCTGCTTCAATCCGAAAATGTATTAAATGGCATAAAACGAGAAATCACTATTCAACCTCTGCTACGTAATCTGTATCAACTTCGTACCAGGATTTCTATGACTGTTATAAGACTTCTACGACTCACTATTAAAGTATCCGACTACTTACAACTTTTTTTAAAAAATGGAGATATAGGGATTTTTTGTTGTCTTTTGATTTGTTTAGTACATTTTAAGAAAAATATGCTAAATTAACAAGAGCAAAATAAATTATTACTAAAAATAGGAAAAAATGATTAAAAATTGACAAAAAAATAACATAAACGCGGCCCGTACTGTACCAAAAGTTTGTGAACAAATTTTCAATTTTGATGTGCTGCTATATTATTCGGTTTTGAAGTAACCTTCAGGATAAGATTTTAATTTTTACAAAAACTAGAGCACTTAATCTTAGTTATTATATGATATTGCTTAGAATAAGTGATTATATTAACATAAAGTATTGTAAATTTCGTAGTAAAACAACAGTGATTGATAAATCTGAAGGTTAAAACATTTCTACTATTATACAGAACATACAGAAAAAAATTCGGTTAATTATTCTGAAAACTTCTTTAGCAATCGCTGGCCCCTTCAGTATTTAAAAAAACAAAAAACACTCACACATTTCGAGTAAAACGCGTTTTAAAGTATATCTTGCTTAAAGTAATGGCATCGGCTTTTACTAAAACACTTGTAGTTTTTGTTCTAAACGAAAAAATTAAACGGTATTTTTATAAAGCTAATAAGATGGTCTATAAAATAAAATCCTAAACTAATTTGTCTATTTTTGGCAAAATTCCCGATTTTGGGGTAGTCGGATACCTTGAGGTGCTTTGCATGTTGGAAATAATTGTAGTCCTTATGTATGATATCAGTAATCTACACATTCTGCTGATGAACGTCAACATGACTGAATAATTTTTACTTCCGATGATTTATCAATTCAATGGCTGTTAGTGCACTTCGCCCTTTTAAAAGGCTGTTCCAGACGATGTTAAGATATTCCACGAGTTTTAATATTTCACAGTGTATATATATATTACATTATTATACACTATAATGCTCAAAATTAAAGTTAAAAACACACATAAAAATGAGATAGATATTTCAACAAAATCTGTCATTTTGCTTGAAAATTTGGTATAGTAACACATTATACAGTGAAAGGCTGGAAATTAAAAAAAAGCATAATGTTTCAGCGTAAGCTGATTTGCAAATAAGAGCCACAATGGTCAAAGTACGATACGTCATAACTCGAAATTTCTCATCTGATAAGAGATAGGCCACATTTTATTTAAGCCTTACAATGTGCTCTCATACTATTAATGTGAATACTGATCAACAATTGGGGCAGTAATTCACATTTTTCCAAAAGAGGGGATTTTAAATCTTGTAGTGGATTGTCATCATTCAATGGCTCTTAGAGAATCACAGAAGGTCTGATTGAGATCTATACACCTCGATGGCCACACCATACGGCGAATACCCTCTTATTCCAGATAATCGTGTAGTAATCAGCTCTGTGTGCTCAGATTAAACGAATTGATTAAAACAATTCACATTAACGAATCACATTAAACAACATTAAAACGAATTGATCTCTCACAACTCCTCAAAAAAGCCGTACATAAGGTTCTAAAATCTCATCCTTTTAGAGCTCTGGTGTCGTACCAGCAGAGAAGGTATGGAGTAGCATACGTGCGTCCACTATTATGCCTCCTATACCAGGATGACAGTGCCACCAAAGAGAAGTCTAATGTTTGCAGGATGATAGCATTTCTTGAGCTGTCTAGATGAGAACTCGGCGAGAATCGCTTTGTATGCTGAATCGTGGTTCATCACTTAAGGTATCCGACTGTTTGCGACCCCTCAGGGGGCTCACCTTCTTTAGGTGAGTACGGGTGTCACAATCCCGAGGTGCCCTAGTGATCTTTTCCTTTTCCCAAGGGGTTTACTCTCTTTGGTAAACGGGTGTCACGAACCCGGGGTACCCTAGTGATCCTTCTCTATTTTCGACCCTCTTGTCATTCAATTTTCCCTTTTCTTCTTTTCCCGTCTAGACTACAGACAATTTTTCGAAATTTAAATGTACAAAACTATTGATTAATTTTTTATTAGATTACTCAAAATATTCATTAATAATACTATATTTTTCGTTTTGTATTGCGTTAAATTCGTTTAATATTTTTTTTCGACAATTTATTTTAATGTTCGTATTATTTCTTTGTTTTCTTACTAACAACGTTGGTTTTCCGACCCGCATGTTTGCCGTGTGCGGCGTCCCGTAAGGAGGAAAATGGTGTCCTGGGGATACCTTTTGCGTTCCCTTTGGCCCACGCTTCGCTGTAAACGGGTGGCAGGAGCGAGCCCGCTCCTGTCAATCGGCTGGTGATGTCTCATCAGAGACATTGCTGTAAGGTTAGTGCTGCAGATAAGGGGTGGCAGGTTTACCCGTTGGATCCTCGCCCTGATGCTGTAGCATTATATTCTGAGTGTACTTCAGGTAGGCGCCGTGCCTGGCTTTTGCCAGATGACCGGCACACTGCCTCCCTTGTTGGACTCCGTGGTGGGTGGAGGCACTCCAGAACGAAGTTTTTCACGTGCCTATGGATCCAATTCTGATGTGCCTCGTTTTACCCAAATTTCATACCATTGAACATATTGCCAGTACTTCACGCTTTTTCATCTTGTCGTTAACCAACAATGAAATGTCCAGAAAATCCCCTTTTGCGATTTTCAAAGCCCTCCAAGCAATCGGTGAACCAAAATCGGTTAAAAAAATGCGATCTGGTGATTTACTTGTTGAAACAAAATCAGCTATTCAATCGAAATCTTATCTGTCTGCAAAAACATTTCTCGATTCTACACTTACAGTTACTCAAGCCGAGGTGTCATATCTGAACCTCACCTGTTGACCACCCCTGAGTCAGAAATTCTTGATGGATTTTCTGATCAGGGTGTTATTCAAGTCAGAAGAATTACGATTAAAAAAGATGCCGCCATTATTCCTACGAAACATTTGATTTTAACTTTCAATAGCCCGAATCTTCCAGGTACAATAAAAGCTAGATACCTTCTGCAGAATACGTTCGTGCATCCCGAATCCTCTGCGCTGTTTCAAGTGTCAGAGGTTCGGACATTCTCTGACTTCCTGCCGCGGTCAATTGACATGCTCTAGATGTGCATCCGTTGGGCATTCTTCCACGGATTGTACACTAGAGCCAGAAATTAATTGTTCCCAAACCCATCAATCAGATTCAAAAGTATGCCCAAAGTGGAATGAAAAAGAAATCCAAGCTATTAAAACCAATAGAAATATATCATGCAGAAGCACGAAAATTAATAGTTCCACAGTTAACTCAAACTTACGCTCAAGCTGCCAATACTATAAACAGTGCCACACAGACAGACGAAGATATAACAAAAATAAAATGTCCACCTTTAAATTTACTTAATTTCATCCCTCCCAAAACCAGATATACCAACATCCACTCCTGCTGTTTCCACATCAACTTCAACCCAAGCACACCTCTTGCCTCAACAATAGCCACTACAGTGTCAGAAACTCAGCCACCGACTCCTATTTCTAATTCAGTACTTACCACCACCAACCCTATGTTCAGCCCTATGGAAACTTCATCAAATATATCTGCTTCCCCATACAACTCCCGTATTCGACCCCCTTCAGCAGGTATAATACAATATTCAAAAAGGAAACACACAAAATCTCGAGCAAGAACGAAAAAGCTACTACAAAAAATAAATGAAACAGCTCTACATATAAAAATGGCACCACACATACCGATAATGAGTTCTCCAGTACAGACTTCCGAAGAAGAAGAAAATGACATGCTCATATATGATGTTGAAGCAGAAGAAGCAGAAGTTATGGAAAAAAAATATTTAACTCTGACCAAGCACCGGAAGGGGCGCGATTGAATCATACTTATCGGACTTGGTGGGGGTATAATCCCCACCAAAAACTTATTAGCAATTGTTTTTACTGGAATATAAAATATTTTGATTTTCTTTTTCTGAAATGTTTTAAACGTCTGACTTGGTGCCCCACCAAAATCTGCTTGTTACTTATTTTTTTGTGAACTTTTAACTATATTTTGAGTATTTTAAATGGATTTTTAATATTTTAACGATTGATTGGCGCAGCTTAGCCGAAATCGGCTCTTGCCCCATTAAACCCAACATTCATTCATTCGTTCATGACGTCTCCCCAGCCAAATGTCCAAAAAATGTGAAATTTTTTTATTGCAATAACTTTTGATCTAATTGGAATTTTGAAAAGCGCCACATGTATTCGTGATCAGCGTCGGATTTCAACATAAGAAAATTGAGTTTTTTGGAATAGGAGTTAGAAATTGTTTCGGTGTACATGACGTCTCAGCCAAATATCCAAAACATGTGAAAATGTTTTATTGCAATAACTTTTGATCCAATTGAAATTTTGAAAAGCGCTACTTGTATTCGTGATCAGCGTCGGATTTTCGTCATTGTTTCGGATCAGCGTCGTCCAACCATACTCAATTTTTTTATTTTAAATTCCGACGCTGATCACGAATACATGTAGCGCTTTTCAAAATTCCAATTACATCTAAAGTTATTGCAATAAAAAATCACATTTTTTAGACATTTGGCTAAGGAGACGTCATAAACATCGAAAAAATTTCTAACTGCTATTCCAACCAAACTCAATTTTTTTATTTTAAAATCCGACACTGATCACGAATACATGTGGCGCTTTCATATAATTCGAATTAGATCAAAAGTTATTGCAATAAAAATTTTTACATTTTTTGGATATTTGACTGAGGAGACATGTATTCGTGATCAGCGTCGGATTTTACATAAGAAAATTGAGTTTGGTTGGAATAGGAGTTAGAAATTGTTTCCCTGTTCATGACGTCTCTCCTCCCAAATATCCAAAAAATGTGAAAATTTTTTATTGCAATAACTTTTGATCTAATTGAAATTTTGAAAAGCGCTACATGTATTCGTGATCAGCGTCGGATTTTACATGAGAAAATTGGTTGGAATAGGAGTTAGAAATTGTTTCCCTGTTCATGACGTCTCCCTGCCAAATATCCAAAAAATGTGTACATTTTTTATTGCAATAACTTCTTATCT
>BMAO01025595.1:0-25125 GCA_019973975.1 Trichonephila clavata | reverse complement strand
GTGGCAAATACATGTTGGAAGTCATAATTTTGTGACATGTTAAAAATGCATTTTTCAAAAAGTTTGTTTATAAAAATTTATGTTCTTTTTTATCAGAAAATAATGCAAGATGCTCATAAAATTTCAGTAAAACATAACTGATATGTACACTGAACATAACCATGTACACTGAAGTGTGCCTTTATAAATTTTCCCAAAATAATTTAACATAAAGCATTTATCGTAGAAAAAAATGAAAATTTTCAAGAAATTCATAGTAATATTTTTATGTTGCATGGTTTTGAAAAAACTTAACATTATATTTGAAATATCTCACTTCAGCATAAATATTAAAGTCTAATTAATATTCAGACTAAATCAGAAGTCTTAATATTTAACAGTTTCTGAGAAAAAGTACACATATATATGTGATGATACGGGATGATTTTTGTCGTTACCTGTAAAGCTTGTTATGCACATAAAATTACATAAAGTTCATGTTTAAAAACATAAAAACAGTTTTCTTCTTTTGGATATCATTTATGTAATATTTAAATAAACTTTTTAATTCTGATACTTTAAGAAATTGTGTTTACATGTGAATATACAAAGCACTAGTGAAACTTTTCGAAATGTCATTTATTCATGTATTATATTTCTTAATTTGTGTCTCTTTCTATAAATTTATTGTATGCATGAACTGGAATTTTTTATTTTATATTTCATATATATTGTGTATACTGAAGTGAAATTTTTGAGATATTCCTCAGACATTTAGCTAAAAAGCAGATGTCGTAACATAGAAAAGGAAAATTTTATAAAATTCATTATTCTACTGTGCAAAAATTACATTTTTAAACAGCTGATCAATTTTTTAAAAAAATTTCACTTCTGTATAAAGATAAATGTTAATTTAATGCACACATAAATTTTTAAGCTTTGTTTTCAATAGATTTTTAGTAAAAGGTACATAAATATATCCCAAAATGCAATGCCCTTTTTCGTTGCGCAAAACTTGTTACATACAAAAAATACACAAATTTCATGTTTAAAAACATAAAATCAGTTTTCTTGTTGTTTTGGATACCATTTATGCAATATTTTAAGAATTCTTTTAATTCTGATACTTTAAGAAATTGTGTTTTTTATGCGAATTTATAAAACAGTAATGAAATTTTTCGAAATGTCGTATAATGATGTATTACCAAAGCCATATTTTCATGTATTGACACATTTTTACATGGTATTTATGATACTTATAGTCAACTTGGATGGACAGTAATGTATCAGAACTAAAATTCTTCAAAAAATTGATGCATAATTTGAGAAAAATGATGAAAATGCTATAAAATATCTCGATAGATTAAAAGTGAAAAATGCTATACATGTATTTTCTGAGAAATCTAAGTAAAAGAAATAAGTAAAAAGTCTTAAAAGTTATTGAGAATAAGCTAATATTTAAAAAATAGTGCAAATACAGATTGTAATTCATAATTTTTTTGATTGAAGTGACATTTTATAATAAAAATGCAATTATCTCAAAACGGTGTTTTTAAAAATGCGAGTACCATTTTCTCAGAACCTATTCAACGGAAGCACTTGCACAATCTTCACTGAATATTACTGATATCTATACAAATAAATAAAATTGAAGTGTCTGTTTGTAATTTCAAATTAGCAGCTTTTTACTTAATGCACTAAAAGTATATACGGTACTCATAACAAAAAACCAATTTTTAAAATTTTTGTCTGTCTGTCAGAATATAAACAGATATATTTATAAAACATCATGAAATACCCAGCGAAGCGGGAGGGTAACGGCTAGTGTTAATATATATAATGAAGTGAACTTTTATTAATATACCGATAATATTTTTGTAAAAGTCAGTTATCGTGAAAAAAAATGACATTTTTCAAAAAATTCATAGTGATACATACGATGAAAGTTTTTGAAAAAACTAAACAATATATTTGAAAAAGCTCACTTCAGTTTAAATAGGTAACATCTGGTTTCCACTTGATTGAATTTTCTTTTAAAATTGGTCACGATCTGGTTTAATGTGAGTCACTATTGTAGACCCCCCATTTATATGTCATGGAACCCCCAAATTATTTCGTTGCTGACTTGGATCCCTTGCAGGTTGTCATAGACCCCTTTGGGAACCACTCATTTAGATCTTTAAAATTTGGTTTAGTTTTAATCAGGTGTGTACAGATTTTTTTGTTTTTCTGTACCAGTCGTCTTAGAACTTTTTCAACTCTTGGAACTTTTAGAACTTGAAGTTGTTTTTGTGGAACACCTAGAACTATAAAGTTTTTTCGTTGCACCCCATTCCATACACATACTTCAAAGAGTGTATCGCTCCAAATATCGCATTTAAAGTAGATTAACATGCTGTGGGCACTTTATGTAAAAACAATTAAAAATAGTATTCCATTTATTATATTAAGAATTTCTAATCTAATTTTTTAGTGTAATTTACTTATTAATAATATTGATTTGAGATCCAAGAGTGTCACCTATTTACGCATCATATTTAGTTACAGGGATATGTGATTACTTTTTTCCCACACAACTGTAGAAGTCTAGGTCATTTGAGTTTAAATGCAATAGCATTACATATTCTGACAATATTTTAGAGTGATTTGTTTTTATGCTTTTTTTTTGTAGCCAATCACTTTGAGAAATATATTCCACTTAAATACTATGCTGTGAGAATGGCATTAAAATCTTTATAGATGCGTGAGAAATCCTGTGTATTTTGCATGAATTTGCAACCTAAAATTTATAAAGCTGTTCTTGTTTAAGTTTAGATTTTAACATTGAATCTGTTGATATGTTTATTAGTTGTTTCCTCTCCATTATAGGGGTTTTTCCCACAAGCACAAGTAGGTACATTTTCGATAAGAAAACTATTTAATTTTGCAAGACATTGTGCTAACTAACGAGTGTAAAATTATCTCGTGGAACCCGAGATAGTAAACAATAAAATATTCACAATTAAGTAGGAAGTATATTATATAACAAAACATTTTCATATATACTCTTTATTATACTATATTAAAAGTTTAAAAAGTGTGCAAAATATCGTTATTATAATATAAACTAGCTTTCATGGCCGGCATTGCACGGGCCTTCTCTACTTTTATAAATTTTCCGTTCTCTTCACAAAATTAGCATGACCAATATTCTTTTTCGAAGTAACTTCGGCTTCTATGTTTTTTCATCTTATACCGAGGGTATAACTTAATCCCCATGTTAATATCCTCCTTTTATTCTAACGCCAACACTTTGGTGTGGGTTTGACGCGTACGATGTGAGTGCATGACCCGTGAGTGCGTGCCATGGCTTTGTTGCTTAACATTTTCCCTTCTCTTCACAAATTCTCGATCCTAGTACCACTGAAGACCCGCCGTGTAGGGGTGGGATGCACGTAAAATATGTCGAGAGCTCAAACGTCCTCCCGTTGGTGTTGGTGTGGTAGTTAGGAGAGGGGTGCCACCTAAGGTGTCGTCCGCGTCACTTGACCATGGTTCAAAATTACGCGGACCGTCCCCAAAAGGCCGCGTGTTGCTGAACAGTGGGACGTTAATATTCACTCAACTTCACAAATTCAGCACTTCCAATATTATTTTCCGAAATTACTTTGATTTCTTTGTTTCTTTCCTCTCCGCTTAGCCCGGCGTTGCACGGGCTTTTACCGAGTGAATAACTTCATCCTCAGGCCGATAGCACTTGTGTGTGTGTGTGCGTGCGATGTGAGTGATTTCTTTAACATTGTCATAAAAACTCCCTTTTTCGAAATTTGTTCTTGCGTTGGTGTGGTGTGGTACTTATTAAAGATGGGTGAATGCTCAGGTGTCGTCCTCGTCACTTGAGCATGGTTGAAAATTTCGAGGTACGTCACCAAAAACCCTTGAATAGGCAAACAGTTCGAATTTAAAAATCACCCACTCACATTCCAATTCTTTCGTTTTACCGAGTGAATAACTTCCTCCCCATGGAAATTTGGTGTTTCCCTCAGGTCGATAGCACTTGTGTGTGGGTATGCGCGCGATGTGAGTGAGTTCTTTAACTATGTCATAAAAACATCCTTTTTCGAAATTTGTTCTTGCGTTTGGTGTGGTGTGGTAATTATTAAAGATGGGTGAGAAGCTCAGGTGTCGTCCTCGTCACTTGAGAATGGTTGATATTTTGAGGTCCGTCACCAAAAATTTTCGAATAGGCAAACAGGGTGAATTTAACAATCACCCACTCACTTTCCAATTCTTTCCTTTTCCTAAGTGAATAATTTCATCCCCATGGATATTTCGTGTTTCCCTCAGGCCGATAGCACTTGTGTGTGTGTGTGTGCGTGCAATGTGAGTGATTTCTTTAACAATGTCATAAAAACTCTCTTTTTCGAAATTTGTTCTTGCGTTGGTGTGGTGTGGTAATTATTAAAGATGGGTGAAAGCTCAGGTGTAGTCCTCGTCACTTGAGCATGGTTGAAAATTTCGAGGTCCGTCGCCAAAACCCTTGAATAGTTAAACAGTGCGAATTTAAAAATCACCCACTCACTTTCCAATTCTTTCCTTTTCCTGAGTGAATAATTTCATCCCCATGGAAATTTCGTGTTTCCCTCAGGCCGATAGCACTTGTGTGTGTGTATGCGCGCGATGTGAGTGAGTTCTTTAACTATGTCATAAAAACTCCCTTTTTCGAAATTTGTTCTTGCGTTGGTGTGGTGTGGTAATTATTAAAGATGGGTGAAAGCTCAGGTGTCGTCCTCGTCACTTGAGAATGGTGAAAATTTCGAGGTCCGTCACCAAAATTTTTCGAATAGGCAAAACAGTGCGAATTTAAAAATCACCCACTCACTTTCCAATTCTTTCGTTTTACCGAGTGAATAACTTCATCCCCATGGAAATTTCGTGTTTCCCTCAGGCCGATAGCACTTGTGTGTGTGTATGCGCAGGATGTGAGTAATTTCTTTTAAATATGTCATAAAAACTCCCTTTTTCGAAAATTTGTTCTTGCGTTGGTGTGGTGTGGTAATTCTTAAAGATGGGTGAATGCTCAGGTGTCGTCCTCGTCACTTGAGCATGATTGAAAATTTCGAGGTCCGTCGCCAAAAACCCTTGAATAGTTAAACAGTGCGAATTTAAAAATCACCCCACTCACTTTCCAATTCTTTTCCTTTTCCTAAGTGAATAATTTCATCCCCATGGAAATTTCGTGTTTCCCTCAGGCCGATAGCACTTGTGTGTGGGTATGCGCGCGATGTGAGTGAGTTATTTAACTATGTCATAAAAACTCCCTTTTTCGAAATTTGTTCTTGCGTTGTGTGTGGTACTTATTAAAGATGGGTGAAAGCTCATGTGTCGTCCTCGTCACTTGAGCATGGTTTGAAAATTTCGAGATCCGTTACCAAAAACCCTCGAATAGGCAAACAGTGCGAATTTAAAAATCACCCACTCACTTTCCAATTCTTTCGTTTTACCGAGTGAATAACTTCATCCCCATGGAAATTTCGTGTTTCCCTCAGGCCGATAGTACTTGTGTGTGGGTATGCGCGCGATGTGAGTGAGTTTCTTTAACTATGTCATAAAAACTCCCTTTTTCGAAATTTGTTCTTGCGTTGGTGTGTTGGTAATTATTAAAGATGGGTGAAAGCTCAGGTGTCGTCCTCGTCACTTGAGTATGGTTGAAAATTTCGAGATCCGTTACCAAAAATTTTCGAATAGGCAAATAGGGTGAATTTAAAAATCACCTACTTCACTTTCCAATTCTTTCCTTTTCCTAAGTGAATAATTTCATCCCCATGGAAAAATTTCGTGTTTCCCTCAGGCCGATAGCACTTGTGTGTGTGTGTGTGCGTGCAATGTGAGTGATTTCTTTAAACAGTGTCATAAAAACTCCCTTTTTCGAAATTTGTTCTTGCGTTGGTGTGGTGTGGTAATTATTAAAGATGGGTGAAAGCTCATGTGTCGTCCTCGTCACTTGAGCATGGTTGAAAATTTTGAGGTCCGTCACCAAAACCCTCGAATAGGCAAACAGTGCGAATTTAAAAATCACCCACTCACTTTCCAATTCTTTCGTTTTACCGAGTGAATAACTTCATCCCCATGGAAATTTCGTGTTTCCTCAGGCCGATAGCACTTGTGTGTGTGTATGCGCGCTGATGTGAGTGATTTCTTTAACTATGTCATAAAAACTCCCTTTTTCGAAATTTGTTCTTGCGTTGGTGTGGTGTGGTAATTCTTAAAGATGGGTGAATGCTCAGGTGTCGTCCTCGTCACTTGAGCATGGTTGAAAATTTCGAGGTCCGTCGCCAAAAACCCTTGAATAGTCAAACAGTGCGAATTTAAAAATCACCCACTCACTTTCCAATTCTTTCCTTTTCCTAGTGAATAATTTCATCCCATGGAAATTTCGTGTTTCCCTCTGGCCGATAGTACTTGTGTGTGGGTATGCGCGCGATGTGAGTGAGTTCTTTAACTATGTCATAAAAACTCCCTTTTTCGAAATTTGTTCTTGCGTTGGTGTGTTGTGGTAATTATTAAAGATGGGTGAAAGCTCAGGTGTCGTCCTCGTCACTTGAGATGGTTGAAAATTTCGAGTCCGTCACCAAAAATTTTCGAATAGGCAAACAGGGTGAATTTAAAAATCACCCACTCACTTTCCAATTCTTTCCTTTTCCTAAGTGAATAATTTCATCCCATGGAAAATTTCGTGTTTCCTCAGGCCGATAGCACTTGTGTGTGTGTGTGTGCGTGCAATGTGAGTGATTTCTTTAACTATGTCATAAAAACTCCCTTTTTCGAAATTTGTTCTTGCGTTGGTGTGGTGTGGTAATTATTAAAGATGGGTGAAAGCTCAGGTGTCGTCCTCGTCACTTGAGCATGGTTGAAAATTTCGAGGTCCGTCACCAAAACTTCGAATAGGCAAACAGTGTGAATTTAAAAATCACCCACTCACTTTCCAATTCTTTCGTTTTCCTAGTGAATAACTTCATCCCCATGGAAATTTCGTGTTTCCTCAGGCCGATAGCACTTGTGTGTGTGTATGCGCGATGTGAGTGATTTCTTTAACTATGTCATAAAAACTCCCTTTTTCGAAATTTGTTCTTGCGTTGGTGTGGTGTGGTAATTCTTAAAGATGGGTGAAAGCTCAGGTGTCGTCCTCGTCACTTGAGAATGGTTGAAAATTTCGAGGTCCGTCACCAAAAACCTTGAATAGGCAAACAGTTCGAATTTAAAAATCACCCACTCACTTTCCAATTCTTTACTTTTCCTAAGTGAATAATTTCATCCCCATGGAAATTTCGTGTTTCCTCAGGCCGATAGCACTTGTGTGTGTGTATGCGCGCGATGTGAGTGATTTCTTTAACTATGTCATAAAAACTCCCTTTTCGAAATTTGTTCTTGCGTTGGTGTGGTGTGGTAATTCTTAAAGATGGGTGAAAGCTCAGGTGTCGTCCTCGTCACTTGAGAATGGTTGAAAATTTCGAGGTCCGTCACCAAAATTTTCCGAATAGGCAATCAGGGTGAATTTTAAAATCACCCACTCACTTTCCAATTCTTTCGTTGCAATTTTTTATTTCCGGAAACGTAAATGTAGTTTTTTTAAAAATAGTTGTATGCTGAAAAAAGACAGAAAGTAAAATTTTTCAAATTACAAAACTTCCCTAATATTTTAATTCTTGGAGTAAAATTGTGAGGATTTTTTGAAATATTCGACTCGGGGGAAAAAAGTTTCATGCAATTACCTTTATAAAAGAAGAAATTATTAAATGATTGATTTAAGTATTTTGAGTGTTTTATTAAAATTTGTTCAAAAAAGTTTTTGGCTTTTTTTTAAAAATCACTGATTCTAAAAGTTTTAAATTGAAAATTTCGAAGTTTGTCGCCAAAAAACTCTGGAGTAGGTGAACAGTGCGACTTTTTAAAAATCCCTCACTGACATTTCAATAACGGAAAAAATATTTCAACAGCAAGTTTGACCTTGGCCACTGAGCGTTAACAGAGGGGAAAAATAAAATAATAATGATTCTCGCGCATGCGCAAAGCCTTTAGAATGTCTTAAAGTTTTCATTATTTTGAGGGCTCAATTTTTAACTGAAAATTCCAAGTTTTCAGATATTGATTGGAAACAACAATAATTTTTGAAGAAAAAAGTTACAAAAATAATGCTTATATTATTTCTCGCAAAAACTTTATTTTACGAAAATCACAAAAAAATCTTTAAAATCCGTAATTTTTAAGCGAAATCGACACACGGAAAAATTTCATGCAATTTTTTTTTTCAATGAAGAAATTATTAAATGATTGATTTAAGTATTTTGAGTGTTTTATTACAATTCGTTCAAAAAAGTTTTCGGCTTTTTATTTTTTAAATCACTGATTCTGAAAGTTTTAAAATCATTTTTATATGAACGCAACGATATTGATTCATATGAGAAAAAATCATAAAATATGCAAAACAGCATTTTTTTGTAAAAAAAAAAGTTGTTTTTTTTCTATAAAATTCTTTAAAGAAAGATAGTTTTTTCCCGGAAACGAAACTGTAGCATTTTTAAAAATAGTTATATGCTGAAAAAAGAACAGAAAGTATAAAATTTTCAAATTACAAAATTTCACTACTATTTAAATTCTTGAAGTAAAATTGTGAGAATTTTTTGAAATATTCGACACGGGGGAAAAAGTTTCATGCAATTACGCATTATTTTAAAGTAAACTATAAGTTTTATGAAAGAGAACAAAAATTTTGATACTGATAAACATTTTAAATGAATATCAGAAATGCATTGAATGCATTTTAATTTAAAAAAAATTTCACTGAAAAAAACATTAAAAAAGAAAATAATACTATTTGATAAAAACATTTAATTTTTTAATTTTAATTTTATAGTTTTTCATTCCACTCTGTGTTAATTAAATTATTTAAACACGTATCTGCGAAAAAAATTATATTATACAAAACTAACTCTTTGATTATTTTCTAATAAAATTGATTAAAAATGCTCATTTAGCAATTAATTATGACATACCATTTGCTTACATAATGGCAGCACTGAAAATGAAGTAAATTTCAGATCAGTGGGGATGCAGCAAGTGAATTCAACCATTGAAGAAGAGAGAATTAATTTACGGGGGGGGGGAGATAAGCAGAAATGAACAAAATTGAATCCTCTAGATTTGAACCAGAAATAAGAATTAGACACTTAGCGGTAGGGTGGGTGGAAGCGGCGCTCTAGCCAACCACGCCACGCAGACCAGTAGCAGAAGTGAAAGTAGGCAACAATAATGAATGGGAGGTTCAAATTGAATTAAATTTTTAATTGAGGGGATCCACAGGATATTCACATAACGATTGAAAGATTTCGATTGAAGATTACATTTAAATGTATTGCAAAAATTTATTGATTTTTGATATTTTAAAAAAAAGCAATTAATAATAAAGAATATATAATACGAACATAGCTTTTTTTCCTAAGGAATTTATACCTATTTAACTGACTATTTCCAAAAAAAAATTTCGAATGGGCGAATTCTTCGATTTTATTATGAATTATATGTCAAAAAAAGAAATATACATTAGGCATTATTTTAAAGTAAACTATAAGTTTTATGAAAGAGAACAAAAATTTCGATACTGATAAATATTTTAAATGAATCTCAGAAATGCATTGAATGCATTTTATCATCTTAATCTGACATATATAGTTATTTAATTTTGAAAATTATATAAAGAAAAATTGACGAAAAAGTAACTTTTTCACACGCATTTTTTTTTTTACTCGCCAAAGTTACTGATTTCCCCCTGTTTAAGGCAGAATTTTTTTAGTGTAACCCTTGAGTTAGATGCGGTCGAAGGCGAAACAGGTCAAAAGTCTTTGGCGCAAAGCTAATTTTCGTCGCCAATGTTTGGCTAAATGTAAAATCGCGTATTTTAAATTATTTTAAAAATCATTACCTTCATTTTAAGGGCATAATTTTTACGTTAATGCTCTCAAACATCACAAACTATTTCCAAAAATAACGTACTTTGAAATAAAAAATGTACAAATTACTACTTTTTAATTTATTTCTCAGAAAAACATCAGTTTCCGAAAATCACAAAATGTTTTTAAAATCCGTAATTTTGCAGCAATATTTTCAATCTTCGTATATGTTACGGATAATATTACTGTACACACGGAAAAAAGGTTTTGTGAGATTACTTTCATAAATGACGAAGTTATTCAATGTGAAGTAAAAATTGGGACTACTTTTTAAAAATTCTTTAAAAAAAAGTTTTGAGAATTTTATTTTTTAAATGAATGGATCTAAAAGAGAAAGGCTTGAAGTTAATTAGTGTAGAATATCGATTTAATAACACGAAAAGTAATTCATACCCAACGATTTAGAAATAATTTTCATAAAAACGCATCAGTTTTAACACTATATTAAAAAATTCGAAAAAAATAGAAAATATCGTTATTTTACAAACAAAATTATACCGCATCGTGGCGAAATAAATTATCTTTCCGATTCTGTAATTATTTTTTGTCTGATTTCACCACCGAAAATTGGATGACAATTTAAAATGGTCGAAAACGTCGGATCACCGCTCGGCCGAAACGGAACGGAAGTTCTGTCAAGTAACAACCGGCAGGAGTAAAACAATTAGGCGTTTTAAGGTTTTTAATTAATATCTTTTCAACTAATTACAATATCGGAATATAAATGGGCAATACGGCTTCCCCGGAAAATTCCCGATTTTTTGGTATTTTCCGCGACTTTCTGCGTGGTGCGGTTCGTGAGAAGATAGACGCACATAGATAGATAGATAGATAGATACGTTTGTTTACCTAGAGTTTACCTACCAGTTTGTTAGAGAATGTAATGTTAATTCTCTTGTGGAAAATTTACGTTCCCCAAACCCAGACAAGTGAATTAATTTGAATGCAGTGTATCTGTAAAAGCTGAAAATAGGGAAATTTCGTAGGGATGACAATTCTCACTCTTAAATTCCTAAAATATTTCTACGCGTGTTTTAATTGTTCATTCTTGAGTTTTGAGATATTTAAATATATATATATATATATATATATATATAATATATATATATATATATATATATATATATACTAGCTGTTACCCGCCCGCTTCGCTGGATATTTCATGATGTTTTATAAATTTTTACTGCTTATATATATGTATAAATTATTGATATCTAAGTCCTAGCATCCTAGCATTAAGAATTCGATTGAATTGAAAAATATACTTATACCTGTAACTGTCACCTGTTGATAAAAAAAAGGCAGAACTCATCTAATTTGTATTTTCTAAAAATCTCTAAAATTGAAGCGTATAATGATGTTTGTTCTTTCGTAACTCAAAAACCAAGTGGATTCCCGCAAAACCAATTTTCGGTGGATCTCTACTCCGTAAATTGAACATGCAAGATAAATTTCAAGTCTAAATCTAACAGAAAAAAGCAAAAGTTTTACTATAAATATCCCAGTAATCCATTGAGAGCCGTTTTCCAAAATTACTGCTGTTAGCGGATTTCAATTCAACAAAAGAAATATTCAAACCAAATTTCATTATTACAGTCCTTGTAGCTAAAGAAAAGTAATTTTTTTTGTCAATACGTCCCAGTAAACCCCTGCAACCCCTCAGAACTTGATTTGCTTAAAATTTATTCTTAGTGGATCCCTATTCAACAAAAGAAACATGCTTAACAAATTTCAAGTATATGGGTCTAACAATTAAAAACGAATTTTTTTCTGTAACTCCTCTTGACCCCTCGCAAACATCTTTGGGGGTCAATTTTCATTTTACTCTTTGTTAGAGGAACTCTATTTCATGAAAGGAACATGCCTACCAATTTTCAAGCAGGATGATCAAGTAGTTTAAAAATGGAAATATTTATCGATTACGCCTCTTAATCTCCCGAAATTAAACTTGGTAGTTGATATTCGCGAAACCCATTTTGTAGCGGTTCTCTACTTTACGAAAGGAATCTGCTTATCAAATTTCAAGACTGTACGTCTAACAGTTTAAAAATGGGGATATATGTCTATAACGCCACTTGAGCCCCCGCAACGCCACTTCTGGGTCTGTTTTCACAAAACCCATTTTGTAGGGGAATTGCACCACTCTATGAAAGGAATCTGCTTAGCAAAATTTGAAGACTGTGCGTCCAATTAATTAAAAATGCAAAAAAATTATCAATAATGCCCCTTGAACCCCGCAACAATACCTAGGGGTCGATTTTCACAAAACACATTTTGCAGTGTATTTCTATCCTATGAGAGGAATCTGCTAACCAAATTTCAAGACTGTGAGTCTAATAGTTTAAAAAAAGAATTAATTATTTATATATGCCCTTAACAACACCCCTTGGGGTCAATTTTCTCCAAACCCGTTTTGTAGCGGATATTTACTCCATGAAAGAAACATTCCTACCAATTTTCAAGCAGGTAGGTCAAATAGTTTAAAAACGAAAATTATCTCTTACGCCACTTGATCCCCTGCAACGCCACTTAGAGGTCTGTTTTCACAAAACCTTCTTGTAGCTGATCTCTACTCTATGAAAGAAATCTCTTTATCAAATATAAAGACTGTGCGTCTAATAGTTTAAAAATGGAAATAATTATCTATAACGCCACTTAAGTCCCCTCAACGCCACTTGGGGGCAATTTTCACGAATCCAATTTTTAGCGTATCTCTACCCTATGAGAGGAATCTGCTTACTAAGTTTCAAGACTGTACGTCTAATAACTTAAAAATAGGAATTTATAACGCCCCTTAATTCGAAACGCACATGAATTCTCAATACTGTTTTAAAATCCATTCCCTAAGCGTATGAACTTCTTTTGGGTAAATAAAATTCTGAAAAGGGAATATTATAGACAATAAGCGTTACAATATTTTGAATTTTAAACATGAACTCATTAATGCTTTCTTTTAAAGATAACTAATATAACAATATTAAAATTGATATGCCATAATTATTGAAATTATAATTTAGGATTGAGGAATCATATTTTTTCAGCGGTAATGGATCAGGTATAGAAAAATTTTAGTTTAATGTGTTTGTATATTTATATATTATTTCTTTCTCAAATTATAATTTGTATTATGTCGCGTATGTTGGAAACTCCGTTACCATCTGGAAGTAATGCGAACTATTTCTGGAAATTTAAATTGGTTAGAATTTTATCTATATATAATCTTAAAACAAATACTGATAAGACAAAGTTCATCGTTGTTTTAGAGAAGATGTTGTTTCCCTTGTAAAGGTTATAAGGGTCAAAGGGCTTAAAGGATAACACAGTGACTGAGTCACATTTTCAAAGACCCCCTACCTTTCTAAGAGTTGCTCGGAATTAGAGAATGTAATGTTAATTCTCTGTGGAAAATTTACGTTCCCCAAACCCAGACAAGTGAATTAATTTGAATGCAGTGTATCTGTAAAAGCTGAAAATAGGGAAATTTCGTAGGGATGACAATTCTCACTCTTAAATTCCTAAAATATTTCTACGCGTCTTTTAATTGTTCATTCTTAAGTTTGGAGATATTTAAATATATATATATAATAAAATATTGGAGAGGGGGGTGAAATTCTAGATAAACCTTCATTTTTTATTTATTATTTTTGTACTCTTGTGGTGACTTTATTGCATTGAAATATTTGCGTGAATTTAAATTCGAGGAGGAAAGTAAACATTTACCTAGGATTAACCTTGTCTTCGAACTCGTGGAGTGTAGTCGCGGTAGCTTAGCGGTTATGGTCACGAACTCGTGGCCACTGTTTCGAGGTTGGAGTCCTGGGGCCACTGAAGACCCCCTATGTAAAGGGGGATGATACGCGTTTAATCTGTCGAGCTCAAACTTCTCCCGTTGGTGTGGTGTATCAGTTAAGTGTCATCCTCATTCAGTGGCACAAAAAGGAATTTTTTAAGGAGGGAGGGGGCTCAAGGTCGAACGTCCACCATTCTCGTATAATGTTCCAATACGCCACCCAACATATTCTTTTAATTTTGTCGATTTTCGGGAGCAAAAAACAGTTAAAAATTAGTTATTGAATAAATAATTAGCATTAATTAAGGAAATTAATTAAGTATTAGTTTTTTGCTAAGTAAATTTTACGTACTATGTGTATAAGATTATAATCAATTGAAAAAAAATCAGGGGCTGTGGGAGGGGTCTGGTCTTGGAGACCTCTCTCTCTTTGTGTGCGTCACTGTCCTCATCACTTTACTGAGATTTAAAACTACGTGGTCCATCACCAATGCCCTTGTGTTACTTCATAGTGCTTAGTGCTACGTTAATATAATTATCCCACTTTCAAACTCGTGTCGATGATAGCTGAAAGGTCATGACAGCGAACTAGGATCAGCACTATCGAGTCACGAGTTCCGAGTCCTGATGCCACTAATGAGCCCTCTTTTAGAGGGATTGATGCAAATTAAATCTGACGAGACTAAAAGTACTCACTCTAGCATGGTGAGTGAGTAAATAACGTCGCACTATTCAGCTACACAAGGGCTTTTGATGACAGACCTCATGGTCAAGTGACGAGGACGACGCCTGAGCTGGCACTTCCCTCTCCTAACTACCACACTCCACCAATCAGACTCTAACATGGTATATGTTTGTTGAGTGGTTGCGAGTTCAGTTACTATCCTCATTATTTGACCATAGGTTACGAGAACGTTATCAAGTTAGTGAGACTTAAATAAATGTAAAATTTTCCCTCAAGGGGAGAGTGGGTACCACTGCAAGTGACGTCCTCTTCACTTTCCGTTGCTATAGCCCACGTGTTTCTTCAGAGTGCAACGTTAGTTTAATTAAAGTACAATTGAACTCAGAAAGGCTAATAGACAGAAACCATACGCCAAGCATTTGATTTGTTTCTTCGAAAGATCAATTGGATAACGTTAAAACTAAAAATAGCCAGTTTTTTTAAATTATTATTTTATCTTGATAGTAGCAGATGCTTCATTTATCCTGAAAAATATTTTTAAATAATAATATTGTCTCAAAGGGAACTATTATCAGTTAAAATGCTTAAGGGAGGTCAGTAGGGTAAAAATCATGGAATGATCGATTTTGAGTTTTTGATATTTCTGAAATCTGTATTTCATTACCTTTCTAGGGATATAACATTTATGCCATATTTTCAATTAGAACTATGTCAAAATGACTTTTTAAAAATTATCAACTGGTGGGCCACGCCCCCTTTTGACAGATATTTGCCTTTTAAATATCCTGAAACAATTGCAAAGCCTTCTTTTTGTTTATTCAAACGCAATTAACTTTAGATAACAGTTGACTGTTCGATTAACTGTATTAGTTTGGTGGCGGAATTTCGAGTTACAACATGCTTCCAAGAGTTTTAAAGTATTATTTCTTATTAAATATTTACTTTCACAAGGTATGATTTTTTTCAAAACTACTATTTTCATTATTTATAATTTTAAAATTACTTTTTAAAAAAATAAAATTTTTCTAAATTTACTGTATGTGAAAAAAAAAAGCTGCAAATTTACATTATATATTCCTTATGCATTATTGTGGATACTGAAGTGATATTTTGAAAATATTACAACAAAAAAAAAACATTTAGCTTAGAGCACATGTGTCAAAAAACAAACAAATTAGATGATAAATGTCTGTTTTTAAAAAAAACTAATTTTTTAAAAAAAATATCACTTCAGTATAAATATAAATGATACTTAACTGTACAGACAAGTTTTTAAACTTAAATATTCAAAAGTTTCTGAATGAATTGTACATACAAAAATTCAGATGTGTAATACCATTTGTCCTTGCAAGAAGCTGGTTAAATACATAAAAATACCTAAATATCATGTTTAAAAACATAAAAACAGTTTTATTTTTGCTGTTTAAGAAATCATGTGTACAGTTTAGAGAAACTTTTGAAATTTAAAAGTCTTAGAAACTTATGTTTGCATGTGAACACACAGAACACATATGAAAACTTTCGAAATGACGTAAAATCATGTTTTTTTCAAATGCACACCAAAACCATAGATAAATTTTTTCCCATTATATTTATGATGATATTTGCTCTACTTTGATATTTGTAATACATAAATGCTACAAATTCTTCTAAAATTTATAGCGATTTTGTGATAATAGATGTAAATTTTACAAAATATCTCGTTAAACAAAAACTGAAAAATGTTATATATGTATTTTCTGACAATTTGAAAACATTTTTGATGCTTTTTTTACTTAAATTTATTGACTTGATGATAATGTTGAATAAAATGTGGCAAATACATGTTGGAAGGTCATAATTTTTGTGATAAAGTGACATTTCATGTTAAAAATGCATTTTTCAAAAAGTTTGTTTATAACAATTTATGCTCTTTTTTCTCAGAAAATAATGCAAGGATGCTCATAAAATTTCAGTAAAACATAACTCATATGTACACTGAACATAACCATGTACACTGAAGTGTGCCTTTATAAATTTTCCCAAAATAATTTAACATAAAGCATTTATCGTAGAAAAAAAATGAAAATTTTCAAGAAATTCATAGTAATATTTTTATGTTGCATGGTTTTGAAAAAACTTAACATTATATTTGAAATATCTCACTTCAGCATAAATATTAAAGTCTAATTAATATTCAGACTAAATCAGAAGTCTTAATATTTAACAGTTTCTGAGAAAAAGTAAACATATATATGTGATGATACGGGATGATTTTTGTCGTTACCTGTAAATCTTGTTATGCACATAAAATTACATAAAGTTCATGTTTAAAAACATAAAAACAAATTTTTTCTTTTGGATATCATTTATGTAATATTTAAATAAACTTTTTAATTCTGATACTTTAAGAAATTGTGTGTACATGTGAATATACAAAGCACTAGTGAAACTTTTCAAAATGTCATTTATTCATGTATTATATTTCTTAATTTGTGTCTTTTTTTTAAAAAAAATTTATTGTATGCATGAACTGGAATTTTTTATTTTATATTTCATATATATTGTGTATACTGAAGTGAAATTTTTGAGATATTCCTCAGACATTTAGCTAAAAAGCAGATGTCGTAACATAGAAAAGGAAAGTTTCTATAAAATTCATTATTCTACTGTGCAAAAATTACATTTTTAAACAGGCTGATCAATTTTTTTAAAAAAATTTCACTTCTGTATAAAGATAAATGTTAATTTAATGCACACATAAATTTTTAAGCTTTGTTTTCAATAGATTTTTAGTAAAGGGTACATAAATATATCCCAAAATGCAATGCCCTTTTTCGTTGCACAAAACTTGTTACATACAAAAAATACACAAATTTCATGTTTAAAAACATAAAATCAGTTTTCTTGTTGTTTTGGATACCATTTATGTAATATTTTAAGAATTCTTTTAATTCTGATACTTTAAGAAATTGTGTGTTTACATGTGAATTTATAAAAAAGTAATGAAATTTTTCGAAATGTCGTATAATGATGTATTACCAAAGCCATATTTTCATGTATTGACACATTTTTACATGGTATTTATGATACTTATAGTCAACTTGGATGGACAGTAATGTATCAGAACTAAAAATTCTTCAGAAATTGATGCATAATTTGAGGAAAATGATGCGAATGCTATAAAATATCTCGATAGATTAAAAGTGAAAAATGCTATACATGTATTTTCTGAGAAATCTAAGTAAAAGAAATAAGTAAAAAGTCTTAGAAGTTATTGAGAATAAGCTAATATTTAAAAAAATAGTGCAAATACAGACTGTAATTCATAATTTTTTTGATGAAGTGACATTTTATAATAAAAATGCAATTATCTCAAAACGGTGTTTTTAAAAATGCGAGTACCATTTTCACAGAACCTATTCAACGGAAGCACTTGCAATCTTCACTGAATATTACTGATATGTTATTATATATCCTGAAGTGAACTTTTATTAATATACCGATAATATTTTTGTAAAAGTCAGTTATCGTGAAAAAAAATGACATTTTTCAAAAAATTCATAGTGATACATTACGATGAAAGTTTTTGAAAAAACTAAACAATATATTTGAAAAAGTTCACTTCAGTTTAAATAAAAAAGTCTAATTAATATACAGAAAAAAATTTAAGTCTGTACATTTAATATTTTATGAGAGAAAGGCACATAAAAATGCTCAATTTAACATTAGCGGGATAGGGGGTACCGACTTACCTTAAAGCATAAAATGAATTTTTTTTTCAGTTCCTGGCTGCAACTAAAAGTATAGATAATAGCAGATTCGAATGTGAAAATAAATCTTTTAAAATTTAACTTTTATTTTCAAACCTAAGAGAATTTGAGGTTTATTTGTAGAATCTATGTAAATATTAATAAATCAAGTCTTTGATTGCAAATGTAATTTACATTATTCTCTCACTTCATATAGATTTTTAAGCAAAAAATGTGTAGTTATTTAATTAAGTAATTGCAAAATATAAATGAAAAACTTATTTTATTATGGGTTTTCGAAAATTACTCGAAAATCGACTTAAATGTTTAAATGCTTCTCGATTTTTCAAGCTGATCCCACGGAACTTTTCCCCTTGAAGTCTGGTTATATTATCTATATTTGGATGAAGGTTGACAATCATTTTAAAATAACGGATAAATTTTTTTTTTTTTACTAATAGCCGTTTATTTTAGTTTAGTAATCTTTTTTGATGTTGATTCATACGATTTCTTCCTTATAATTTTTGGGGGAAAATTACTGTAATGTATGTGTATCGGTGTGCGTAATTTGAAAACTGTTTAAAATTTCATTCTTAAAAATTAAAAGTACACTCTGCGCAAATTATATACATGTTTTTTCTAACTAAAAAAAAAAACTCTTTACGTTTATCATACATGCAAAATCGATATTGATGGGAATTAGAAACTTATGCGGTTTTACTAATAGTATAGGCTAAATTTATGTAACGTCCCGATCATGTGATGAACGCAGCCATGTGTTTCCCGCCTAACTCAAACATAATAATCCTTACTACGCTATTGTTTTTCCTTCAAACATATATTTACTTTAACATTCTCAACTTTTATACGGCCTGAAATATACTCATTTGTTCTTTTAATTACCAGCAAAGTTTGTGGCATTGAATTTATTTTTTTTTTCATATAGAAATTTCTGTTAATTATGAAAATAGACTGATTTATATATATAACAAAAAATTACTAATATTTAATGAGATTTAATTTTTTTTTTAATTTTTTTGTATTTTTCTTGAAAATTTGTTGAGTATGATAGCTTTTACGTTCGTTTTTATTCACATCCCTATGGCAAATCAAAACTTTAAACTTACTTATCTCAGAAAGATAAAATAACTAGTTTGTCTTCAATTAAAATGCTAAGACTTTCTTTGCTATTGTGGAAATTCTCTGAATTTTTTTACCTATTGCTAATAGTACATATAACAAAAATTAACATGAATTTTTGAATCAAAGCGATATTTATTTTTTTTTAAATAATGGAACCTAGAATTTATACATTTTTTAAGGAATTTTCAGTAAGCATTCATAAAAGAAAGTATTACATGAATACCAATCAAGTTATCACAAAACCCACAACAACTTTTGTTACACATAATTTGACGTACTTGTAAATCAAAAATCATACATGTGCATAAATTTTTGTAGAAGGAGTAGCATTTTAAAATCCCTTCACAAATCTTAAGTTTTTTCCTTAAAAAATTAAAAGACTAGTTTTTTATGAAATTTTGAGCACAAAATCTGTTTTACATAGTATACACACATGAGAGGCAACCAAAAAAAATTTCAAAATTCTTAAATTAAAAATGTTTGCCTAAATCGTACCATGTCCCCTTAAATAATGCTAAAGACTAGAGCTGAAATTAAAGACTAGAGAGTAAATTTAATTCTTTGTTTCATTGAATCAAATTATAGATTTAATTTTACGTTATTTGAACTTTTACTTATTTTTTTAAAATAAATCTACTCATGATTCAGTTTAAATAAAATCTTGCAAAGATTTTCATTGTGATTCACCGGTGTAGCTAGTTCTGAGTGGGATATGTATCTAAACTCCTTAGGGCTCTCTTTTGGGACCCCTTAACGTTTTGTGGTCTTTTGCTTACGCATTTTGGGGCCTATGTAGCATGGGGTCCCGTCAGGACCGATCTTAGGGTGTCAGCCACCCACGTGCAAACACTTAATCTGCCGCCCCTCTAGAGAATTTTTCTTACTTTGACTATCACTTAACATTGACATTATGAACTCATCTACCTGTTTAAAAGTAAAAATTAAGACATTAATAAAAATTCAAGTACACAAAAATCAATCCTTTCCTCTATTTCGTTTTTCTACATTGTAAGGCTATTATTAAAGTTTATATCTTAGTTTAATCTTAAAGCTTAAGACTTAGTTATATCTTAAAGCTAATATCTTAAAGTGTTGACATTGCTTTGTAGATTTAGGAGATTAAATTATACACAGATAAGGGGGGAAAAAGCTATGTTGGCATATTTTCAACTCAAGATCAATATTGAATTGGAATAACGACTTATATTTGCATAGTAAATAATTTTCCGGACTTTTGGAAAGTTCTAGAAACCAATCATGTATAGAGAGAAAAGGATTATTCTGAAGAAACGAGAAGCAAATAGAAAGAAGAACAGTTTTTAGGTAATAGAGTTGTGGAACAAAGAGAGTATTTATTTAGAGTTGAGCTGAGAATGAGAGATTGGTATTTTAAAAGCATGTACTACATGTCGAAGCTCTTGTGGATGGAATAGATAAGTCAATCATTTGCGTCATGACTGCCATTGTTTAGGGGAAAAACAAAACGAAAATGCTCTTTTTTATTATTAAGTTAAAAAGATGAAATTATGAAATGTGCTTTTTTGATAAATTGCATTAAATAAACTATTCTGCAGTAGGAGAATAAGTTCAATTGTTTTATGAAAATTCACCATATACAGCATAAGAAATTTTTGTTAGAGGTAGCCAGTATCGATTAATAAATACAGCGTGACCCAAAACGACCGCATAAACCTGCCCAGCTAAATTCCTCGTTGGGAGTACATAAAAACTGCCCAATGGAAGCGTTCCTGTATGATCCATAGTTTACGAAAAAAATACGAAAAGCAAAGTATGACGTCACTTCCGGTGCAAGAAAAAAACACTTTATTGAACATATCAACAGCAGTATATGCACAATTTAAGGCAGATTTTCAAAATGACAGTGGGATTTATTTAAAATAGAAAGATAAATTAAAAGGGGAAAATATTAAACATGAAATGGAGGCGTCGCTTTAAATCTTTTTAGATAAATTTTGATCTATTTTTGTTTCCTGCATTTTCCTTTATTTTGCTTTTTTTTTCCGCTTTTGATTTTGTAAGTACTGTGCACGTGTATTTTGGCAATACTCTTCGTGCGTGTTGACGTGTAAAGTAGGTTCAAATGCAATTTTTCCCTCTTTCTCTCACCTTGTTCTTTTTTTTTTAAGTTTTTCCTTTTTTTAAAGCTTTGTGTATTTTTTGTTTCCAGAGTATTTTGAAACTGAAATTCTGCGTTTTAAAAAAGTGAATTTGGCCAAAAATTGAAATTTCTTTTTTATTTTATAGACCATTTTATTATCTTTATAAAAATATCAAGTTTATTATTCTCCGTTCTCTAAAACAAAAACTGCAAGTGTTTTACTAAAAGCAGATGCCATTACTTAAGCAAGATATATATTTTAAAACGCATTTTACTCGAAATGTGTGGTTTTTTTTTAAATGAACAAGCGGGGTCAGCGATAGCTAAAATGTTTTGAAAATAATTAACTGAAATTTTGATGTATGTTCTGTATCATAGTGGAAGCTTTTTAACCTTCAGATTTATCAATCACTGTTTCATTACAAAGTTTACAGTCTCTTATGTTAATATAATCACTGTTATTTCAAGCATTTTCATATAATAACTAAGATAAAGTGCTATAGTTTTTGTAAAATTTAAAATATCTCTTATCCTGAAGGTCAATTAAAAAATGAATAACATAGCAACACATTAGAATTGAAAATTTGTTCATAAACTTTTGGTACAGGATAAGCCCCGTTTATGTTATTTTTTGCAAATTTTTCCCCATTTTTCCCCATGTAGTAATAATAATTTCTTTTTATCCTCTTAATTTTAGCATATTTTTCTTAAAATGTATTAAGCCCAAATCTAAAAACCACAAAAAATCCCCATATCTCCATTTTTATTTTTTTTAAAAAACGTTGTAGAAAGTAGTCGCATTTCTTAAACCTGTTTGGAATTTGAAATTGCATGTTAAAACTTGCCAGTCAGTTATGTAAACTTATCTTTCTGTACTTTTCCTGAAAAGAATGTTAATAAGATTTTTGTTTGATAAAGGGCGAGTTGTTGTTTTCCAGGGTCTGGTTTAGAAGCGTTAATCCCTTTCATGTTACCTTAATCCCTTTAGGCATTGTGCCCCTCCTGTTGCTTTAAAATGCGATGTTAACAAAAATCAATCAATGGCGATGAATTCGAAGTGCATCTGTCACTTTAATCCTCCAGCGTTTCTCAAACTGTGGAGCGCGTCCCCCTTGGGAGGAGTAAAACTTCTACAAGGGGGGAGGGGGGCACGAACCTATTGAAAGTCGAAAACAAAAGATTATTTAAGAAAATTATTTATTTACTAAAAGTAAAACAATACATTCTGGCGTTATCTATATATATAAAGGAGAAAAGCGACTCACTCACTCACTGACTGACTAATCACGATATATCCGGAACTATTCAACGTACAGATTTGAAATTTGGTAGACATGTTTCTTTTATGGAGTAGAGATCAGCTAAGAACGGATTTTGTGAAATTCGAATCGCAAGGGGCGTTACGGGGGGTTAAGGGGCGTTATAAATAATTGTTTCCATTTTTAAACTACTCGATGTACAATCTTGAAATTAGGTAAACAGATTCTTTTCATAGAGTAGAGATCCCCTACAAAATGAGTTCGGTGAAAATTGACCCTCAAGTGGCGTTGCGGGGGCTTAGGGGCCGTTATAGATAATTATTAACATTTTTAAGCTATGAGACGCAAAGTCTTTATATTTGGTAAATACATTCCTTTCATAAAGTAGATATCAGCTACAAGATGGGTTTTGGGAAAATAGCCCCCCAAGTGGCGTTGCGGGGATTAAGGGGCGTGATAGATAAATATTTTCGTTTTTAAACTACTTGATCTACCAGCTTGAAAATTGGTTGACATGTTTCTTTCATTTAGTAAATATCCTTTACAAAATGGGTTTTGGGAAAATTGACCCCAAGGGGTCTTGCGGGGGGGGGTTAAGGGGAGATATAAATAATTATCTACATATATAAAGGAGAAAAGCGACTCATTTACTGACTGACTGACTAATCACGATATCTCTGGAACTGTTCTACTTACAGGCTTGAAATTTAGTAGACATGTTCCTTTCATGAAGTAGAGATTAGCTAAGAACGGATTTTGCGAAATTCGAAACGCAAGGGACGTTACGGGGGGTTGAGGGGCGTTATAAGTAATTGCGTCCATTTTTCAACTACTCAACGTACAATCTTGAAATTGGGTAAGCAGATTCCTTTCATAGAGTAGAGATCCGCTACAAAAGGAGTTTGGTGAAAATTGACCCCAAGTGACATTGCGGGGGTTAGGGGGCGTTATAGATCATTATTTTCATTTTTAAACTATTAGACGCACAGTCTTTAAATTTGATAAATAGATTCCTTTCATAGAGTAGAGATCAGATACAAGATGGTTTTTGGGAAAGTAACCCCCCAAGTGGCGTTGCGAGGGGAGGGGGGGGCGGTTAAGGGCGTAATAGATAAATATAATTCGTTTTTAAACTACTTGCCCAATCTGCTTGAAAATCGGTAGACATGTTTCTTTCATGGAGTAAATATCCGCTACAAAATGGGTTTTGGGGAAAATGACTCCCAAGGGGTGTTGCAGGGGGTTAAGGGGAGATATAAATAATTATTCCGATTTTTAAACTATTAGACGCACAGTGTTGAAATTTGGTAAGCAGATACCTCTCATAGAATACAGATACGCCACAAAATGCGTTTCGTGAAAATCGACTCCCAAGTGGCGTTGAGAAACGTAAGGGGCGCATATTTTTCAATACAATCGAATTCTTAATGCTAGGACTTAAATAAAAACAATTTATACATATATATAACCAACAAAAATTTATAAAACATCATGAAATACCCAGCGAAGCGGGCGGGTAACAGCTAGTAAAAAATAAAATACACATTTGCACTGATATAATAAACTTATATATGTATCAGTACTGCACAATGTATTTGATAATTAATTTAACAATTCTAAATTAAGAGCAAGTTTAATAATTACCAGTGACTCCATGTAAGTGGAGTCACTGGTAATTACCATGACTAGTAATTACCATGACTCTTAATAATTACCAGTCTTATGTAAAATTATATACAAAATTTAGCATGTATCTTGATAATTTGTACGGTTTGTTATTAATCCCCACCTGCCGATTAAAAGTTACGCTATTCGCTCCCAAATGCCACCGTTCTCCACGTAAGCGCACGTATGTGTACTGAGAGGGGGGGGGGAGAAAAGGAATAAATAAGCAAATTGTTTGAAATAAATCCTTCGCAAACAATGTCACGGTCATTTTATTAAATTCCAAAGCTTTCGAAGTAATTTTATGGATAGCAGTGCACAGAAAAGATCGTAGTTAGGAAAGACGTATTTATACGTCCGCGGCACTCAACTCACTAGCTGAGCTAGACGCTTATGTAAGTCGGTGGCATTTAAGAGGTTAAAGACGTATCTTAGCTTTAGCTTCAAAGTATATTATGAATGAACTCAATGCATTGTTATTTGTATGGAGAGGGAGAGCGATGAAAATTATGATCGAATATTGGGTCGCAAATATTGAGAGTTTGAGAAGCACTGCTGTAATCCACTAGTCTGCAACTTGGGAGCTGTATCATTTCAATCTATTGATATGATTCAAGATACCACATAGTAAGAAATGCTTGAAACAAATCGATTTTTTTTCACTGTAATGCATGCAGAATTATAGGGAATAGAGATCAAGAATACAGATTTAGAATTTCATTATATATTAATCATGCATCATTCAAAATTATTTATTAACATAAAAAT
>BMAO01025594.1:0-105358 GCA_019973975.1 Trichonephila clavata | reverse complement strand
TACATTTCACTGATTATTTACAATATTTTAAGCGTTCATTACGCAAAATTTATAACAATGGGTTTCTTTTGCTGGGCAGAGGTCAGCTTAGGGAGGTGTTTTCAAAAGTCGGACCCACAAGTGAGTTACCGGGTGTTTTTATAAATAAAAAAAATCCTTTTAACAGCTATTAGATCCACGTACTTAAATTTTAACAAATATGGTTTTTTGTTCAGCTGAGATGTACAAAAAGCGGTTTTTTTTAAATTTGTAATTCAACTCATTAAAAATTTCTTTACCTTCAATCTGTATTGTTTAATTTTTCAATTCACCCGTGAAAAGAAGGGTATACCAGCTAGTATACATTAAATTTCTGTTGTGTTTTAGGTACTGTGATTTTCAGAGATATTCTTTCACAATAAAATGAAACTTTTCCGTCTGCATTTTCCCAAATATATTATTTCACCAACATATATTTTACAACAGAAAGAAAATACATTTAAAAGTGAATCTGTTTACTTGGAAAAAAATAATAAATCATTCCAGTAATGACAAAAACACAAAGGGAAAAGAAAAATTGTTTTATCCCTTTTATCTTGTTACATTTTTCCTTTTCTGTAGCTTTTATATAATACCTTTCCGTAGTTCAAGCTCCATTAACTTTTCCCGTTCAGAATTTAATAATAAATGTTTAAAAAAAATCTCGGAAGACTTCGATTTTATTTCATTTCACTTCACTTCCAACCACTCCTTACGACTCCATTTTCTCCACGTGGTGGGTATAAGGTAATGATATAGAAAGATAGCAGAACGAAAAGGTTTTTACCACGTTCCCTAACCTCTTCCCCTTGCAGAAAGAGAATATTTTAGTTCTGAAAATCGTTAGATCCAACTTTTTACGAGGTTTCAAAAGTTCTTGAGGGAAAAGAAACTAGTGTTAAGAGAACATGTTTGATAATGACCAAATTATATATATATATATATATATATTTGGAAAATTTGAATGTGTTTGCAGTAGAAAAGGTTTCGGAAAATATATATATTCGTTTGGTAGGAAAAAATTCAACTGATATCTGGTTTTAAAATTGTGAATATTTTAAAATCTTGTAGTTTTACTTATTTTCTCGAGTGTCTAAACATTCTCAAAGCTTGTAAAAATCGAAATATTTTATGTCGCCATTTAAATCTTTTTATTCAAAAGAAATTCGTTTTTTCCCCCTTCAAAACTGTAGCACTAACACGGTTATCGTGGTTGTTTGCTGAATATCACAAAACAAATTTAAATTTAGAACACATTTTCCGATATATAAAATATTCTTATATTAAAATAATTTGTATGATAATAATATGTGCATCTATTTGTCATACTACATCCTTAATTTTAAAATATTTTATAACTATGCCATTTTTTATTACAAGCTTTTATTTAACTTACAATGTATGTATGTATGTATGTATGTATGTATGTATGTATGTATGTAATTTGTTCGGGTGGAATCTTGCAACTCAATTTTGAAGCTGATATCTTCATCCTATTGAGCTGAAATTTTGTATACACGTTTAGTTTGGATGACAATGCATGTTTTGACCATTTATATTCCGATATTGCAATTAATTAAGAATATATTAATTAAAAACCTTAAAAACCATTAACATTATTACAACAATGCCGACCAACTTTGATATGTCTGCATTGTTGTAAAAATGTTATTGTTACAACAATGACAAAAGTTGGCGTCGAAAATCGGTTTTCAGCCAAACTGGAATTTCATAACGTTGAGCTATTGACTGTATTAATTATTTGTCTAAAAAATAATTACTTTTCTACAACGTAAAAATAATCTAATTTCTACAACGTATGCAATTTTTTTTACAAATTTCTATCTATTTTCTTGGATTTAAATTCAAAACAAAAAAGTAGAGCTATTTTTCAAGTAGATTGGTACATTGTATTTCTTTCTCAACGCTGCCAAGTTAAACTGAGATGGAGTATTGTGGAAATTCTTTAAAAAATTTATCTTACTTTAATCTATGAAACTCAGACAAAAAATAATTACAGAATCGGAGAGATCATTTATTTTGTCCAGATACGGTATAATGTTTTTTACAAAAGAAAAACATTTGTATTTCTTACAGTTTTTTTTAAATTACTCAAAATTGATGCGTTTTTATAAAAATAATGTCTAAATTGTTGCGCATGAATTTTTTTTGTTTAAATGAATCGACATTCCGTACCCAAATAGCTGATGCTTTGCTCTTTTAGAATCAGTCATTTAAAAAATAAAGTGCCGAAAAAACCTTTTTTTACGATTTTTCAAAAAATACTCAAAAATTTAACTTAACATTTAATAACTTCGTCATTTACGAAGATAATCTCATAAAAAAAAATTTTCGTGTGTAGAACAATATTGTCCCAAGATCTGTACGAAGATTGAAAAATTGCTTAAAAATTATGGATTTAAAAAAAATTGTGTTTTTCGTCGAGTACCCTTTTGTGAGAATTCATTTAGCTAGACTGTTCGAAAATAACTGGCAAACCACACATAGCAACAATGATGCGGTTGAATGAGATGAACAGACTGAGAAACCTGTCCAGTGATAACTAAAAAGTAAAAAATAAATTAGAAGTAAAAAAACCTTTTTAAAAACAAGCTTTTATTTAAAATGCGCTAAAAAGAATAAAACAAACTTTTTCTGTAAAACTTTTTTTACTATCAACTGATAACGTCATTACACAATTTATATGATATAAAAGCTTGTCGCGAGATTTACCTCTGCAGATAAACAAGTAAATTGATCTGATTGATTTTAATTTGTAAAAATTTCAAACTAAGTAAATAAGAGTACTTTAATCTCGCGAAGAGCTTTTATATCATATAAATTGTGTAATGACGTTATCAGTTGATAGTAAAAAAAGTTTTACAGAAAAAGTTTATTTTATTCTTTTTAGCGCATTTAAATAAAAGCTTGTTTTTAAAAAGGTTTTTTTACTTCTAATTTATTTTAACATGTAAAGTTAATTATTAGTGTAACATTATAATAAATGAAGTAAGGTACAGAGCATATTTTATATTGTTAAAAATTGATTTTTTTTAAAACGGGAATGAATAGAAAATTAAAAGGGCCTTTCTCGATGGAATACTGTGAAGTCAAATTTTAATATTTATGTTAAAAAAATCTTCAAACCGAAAAAAGTTCTTTGCATTTTATGTTATACTAGCTGGCATACTCGTGCTTCGCACGGTTGAATTGAAAAATTAAACCAGACAGATAGAAGGATAAAGAAGTTTTTAATGAGTTAACGTGAATTACAAATAACACACAAAAAAGTATTTTGCATATTTCAGCTGAGCAAAAAACACCATATTTGTTAAATTTGTAAGTCTGTAGATCTAATAGCTGATGAAAAGGATTTTTAAAAATTTATAACACCCTCGTAACTCTCTTGCAGGTTGATTTTTGAAAACACCTTAAGTTGATCTCTGCTTAACAAAAGTAACAAATTGTTACAAATTTTGTATAATGAACGCTTAAAATAGTGTAAATAATTTTATATCTGGATGTGAAATACGTTGATATTACTTTCTGTTGTATTTATTTTTTGTTAAAATTGTAATATTTGAAAGCAACGCCGTTCCTTGCATTATAATGGTGATTCAATGGAAACATAAATAAATGTTGGTGAGAGAGCCAAGTTGGCATCATTTTTTGGCGACCCTGTTGGCAACTTGGCGTTTGATTGAGTGATGCAGAAATTGCTTTGCTGTAGCACCATATGGTGAGGAGCTAGCTGCAACAAAGAAAATAGCATAAAAACATTCACCACGAAAAAATATGCCAATTTTAATAGCAATCGGTTGAAAGGTGTTGAAGTGAAGCGATGTCATACATAGAGAATTACAATGGGTCGTTCTCTATGGAGCAGGGAAGTCATACTTCGATATTAGTGCTGGAGTAGTCTTCAAAACGGAATTTTATATTCTATTACGTTAAAGAAAACAGAATGTCTACACATATTTTTACTAAAAAATGGATTCTTTAAAATGTTAATGCATAAAAAATTTAAGTTACCCGTTCTTTATTGAACAGTTAACTCACATTTGAGTATTTATGTGTTGGGGTGGTCTTCAAACTGGAAAAAAAAATGTATGGGATTGTATGACAAATTCTTTTTAAAGTAAAAACAGCTTTAAAAAGTACCATTATCGATTTTATTTTAATAGTTCTGTTAACTTTCTCCATAATATAAAGCAACGGGATATAAAATCTATCTGGGACTCAAAAGTATTCTTGCATAATAGTTCTGTAAAATTTTCGTATTACTTGAAAATTATTCGATTCTTCGAGCGCAAACAACTCTTCGCATAAATGTTAACAAAGGAAACTACACAAATTGTTTTATTCCTGGTATTTTTTTTAATCTATTAAACCTTTTTTCTTGGTGAATTTTTACCGAAATATCTCTGAAAATACGCAAATTATTTAATGCAGAAAACTTTTGCTAAAGAAGTTGTAACAAAAGTTAAAAGGAAATGCTTTTATTTTTGATACATTTTTATTGTCAAATTTTAATTTATGACCTTCTTTCCACCAAAATTAAATCTTTAATTTCAGAAGTAAATTCAGATTAATTTTTAAAACAGACTTATTCTTGAAATTTAAATCAATAATCAATAAGTAAAATATATGGATGCAGTCGTATTTTTAGAATTAAAATTACTCTCTAACTTGAGTAGCCGGGGTAGCCTTGGCTTAAGGTAACGGACTCGTGGCTGGTGTGTTCTAGTTTCGAACCTAGTTCCGCTAAAACCCGACAGGTAGAGAGGGATAATGCACGATAAATCAGTCAAAGCTCGAACGTTCTCCCGTTGCTGTGGCGTGGAAGTTAGAAGCGGATGGTGTCAGAGCTTAGGTGTCACCCTTGTCGCTTGACCATGGTTCAAAATTACGAGGTCTGTCACCAAACTCCTCGTGTATAGCTGAACAGTGTGAATTTAATATTCACTCACTCACGCTCTCTAACTTAAAGAAGTCACTTGTTTTTCCATGAGAGGGAGTAGGATATTTGATACATCGCAATACAACCTGTTGTCTAATTATAATTAAGGATGTATTTCTAAAATTTCTACCAACTCGATCCAGTAATTTACATTAAAAGCTAAATATTCATTGATACACCTTTGCATGTTGTGCTGGACACTTCGTAGAATATGAGATATAATCTCATATTCTGAGATATGAGATATAATCTCATATTCGTAGAATATGAAATTATTGATCCAATAGATTCAAATACATTTTAACAACACCCACCCACGTATAAATATATTTTGAGTTATTTGCTATTGAAATTGAGAATTTCAAAATCGCATTTTAGTTTTAACATTATGCTAAACATTTAATACATTTCTTAAGTTTAATGTGTTTGAATAAGCAGACAATGTAGTTGTATGTACTTCAAATGAGTTCATGAATGAAGTACTCATTTAATACTCCAATGAATATAAACTTCAAAAACTGCATTAAATACTATAATTACGTTATACTTCATTAGAGAACGTGTTTCGTTTGTAATTCTGTAAAACATATCACACAATAAGTTAACTTCGACTATTCAGTACGAATTTCATTTTTGGACGTTTCGTGGATAAAATGTTTTTGATTACAATGTTTTTGAGCTTTGTTAACGTATTATTAGAAGTAACAAGTAATATAAAAAAAATTTTAAGTCAATTAATACTTAGATAAACAAAAATAATAATTTTATTTACTTTTTATTAAAGGGTTACAATTTATTTAAATATGTATATACATATGACAGAATCACAATATTAGGTGTCAATAAATTTTTATTATTTATCATTAAAGTGTCGTATTGTTATCCAAAACAATCGTGAATATAAAATTTCAGTTCAACTGATTGCTTTGAAACGTGAGGGGAAAAAATATTTTAAAGTTTTGACCCAAGTCGCTAAAAATGAAGCCAACGTGGTTGTATCTGTAATTCTTTAAATACTTAATTTCAGTCAATTCATTTTAATTTATTATAATTAAATTATCGTATTGTTACCCAAAACAATAGTGTATAGAAAATATCGGGTCAAATGAGTGCTTTAAAATGTGAGAAAAACTGTTTTCTAGTTTTGACACACCAAAATGGTCGCTAAGTCGCCAAAAATGATGCCAATGTGGCTATATTTGTAATTCTTTGAATAATTAGTTTTTATTAATTATAGTTAAATTACTGTGTCATCCACAATAAGCATCAATATAAAATTTAAGCTCCATTAAGTGCTTTAAAATGCATTTTATTAACGATTGAAAATTTGTGAACAAGATAAATATATAATACATAGAGAGTGTGAACTAATAGTAGGAATTGAAAAAGAAAAGTTATAAAAATTGGTTATATATATATAGTCCATTATTAAATTAATAAGTTTTTGCAATTTATAACAGAAATAAACTAAACCTGAACGGAAATTTGATTATATATAAATCCCATTAAAAATTGTTATTTACCCTCATTGTTTAATGCCTTTACGAGTGTATTAATTGAATTATATATCTCGAGTAAAAAAACTTAATATAATTAATTATTCTTATTAATTATACTCTTTGTGTAAACAAATGTCTAGTCTTTCAGGGATTTGATACCGTATGATCAATTAAATAATAATAAATTATCTTCTGTAATATTTTATACCGTTAACCTATTCAGGTTTTTCAGTTTAGATGTAATTGTTCGTAAAAATTATTAATCTAATTTTAAAAATATTAAGGAAACTGTCAGGGAAAAAATTATTTCCATCTTTCTAAATGAAATATTTTTCCTTATTATTATTTTTTTTAGTTCCATTGTTTTTGATAAATTAAAAATTCTGCCAGACGATTTTGATACAGCTTTTTCTCCCATTTCGATATCTTCCACCTGCATAAAAACGAATAATTAATATTAATTTCCTTATTTCTTTCATAGGTTTTGAATAGCGTTCTTATGTCTTTTTATTTTAATTGTTTAATATTGCTAGAGAATATGAAGTACATAGTTCATCTTTCTGTACGAATGCAGTCTTGAATGAGAAATGAATATATTACTGAGAAAATAAATTTTATGCCTTTTTGGAGGTATAAGGTTTTTTTTTTTTTAATTCAGTTAGTTTCTACCTCATAAATTAGTTGTCTTTTTGCAGACTGCAAACTATTTTCCACGGAATCTGTTTGCAAACTTAATTAATCTGTTCTTAGATTCAACTTAGGAATATATTTTTCACTAAAATGTAAATTACAAATGTTTTGTATATACGTAATAGTTATGTCACATATGTTTTTATGGTTAGGCTTAGTTAACTATTTACAATTATTATTTTCTGGGATAAAAAATTAGTTGAAACGCGCGTTTTCTGACGGAAAGTTAAATTTTAATAAAAATTTTCTATTCAGTTGTTGAGTACTCATTCGATTCACAATACCGAATTCAAACACATTATTCTAATTAAATCATTTAAAAAAAAATACTTTTTTTGAAACTTTGATGGAAAATATTCAACAACTCGGTGTATTGGAAATGTTGGGAGACCGCGGTAGCCTTGTGGTTATGGTTAGGACCTCGCTTCATGGGCGACATGAATTTGATCCTCAGTGCTACCAAAGACCCAACGTGTAGAGGGGCTGATGGTAGTCTTAACTGTCATAGCTCAACGTCTTCCCATTGGTGTTGTGTGGTAGTTTGGACTCGGAGTGCAAGCTCAGGTGTTGTTCACTTGACCGTGATTCAAAACTACGAGGTCAGTTTCTCATTTTTGTTCCTTAAAAATGTGACTTTTTCAAACACTCGCTCACTCATGGTAATGTTGGTATACTTTTGGTTTAATTTTCGCTTTGCCAATGGGAGTCTTTTATTTGATGTTTTTGCACTAAGCAAATTTTTAAAAATCATTACTGAAACAATGGAAGTGTTACTGTATTTTTCAGTTATGTAGAGAAAAATATTTTTCAAAGTAACTATGTTCATTATTTTAACCAGATACTTACGTTTTCAACCGTCGACCGATTTCACCAAATCAAAAGACGTCGACAGTATCTAAAAATATTGCCAAATCATAGTTATAAAAATGTTGGAACATGCGCGGGAAAGGTTTCCGTTATTGGCTGCATATCGCGCCATCTGGCGACGTCTGTTGTATTGACGATATTCATCAACTGTAAAATACGTAACTTTAACCGCAGCATATGTTTTTCTACGTTATTGTTATTTAAAATTAAATTCTCATGTAAAAGTTTGAAAAGGGAATCTTAATTTCAATAAAACGTAAAACAATATATTTCATATGCTAGCCATCTCACTTCAATTGTGTTTTCGTCGTAAGGTTGTTATTTTGTCGACCACAGCAAACAATTTCCACGAAGTTTACTGTCTTATGCAATAATCATTTGAACGTAAATATCTGTAAGGAAAAGTCCGAATTTTGAGACACACATGCAAAAGGTATTCAGATAACGCTTGCAGTGTTGAAATTCTAAGTAACTGTAAGTAATTATAAGCTGCCATAAGTAATTCCCACCGCTAAGTTGAAAAAAATGTCAGTAAAATAAAATACGTCGTAAGTCAAAGAAAGAATTGTTATCTTTTTTCAGTAAATTATTTTATTTTTGCAATTCCGATATTATTAGTTCACCTTCTCTTTATATGTTTATATATATATATATAATCTTGTTCAAATTTTCAATCTTTAATAAAAAAAAATACTTTTTAAACATCCACTGAAATTTAAATACATTTTTTAAGATTACAGTGGATCATTTGATGTTAATACAGTTTTTTCAAATATAATTCATTCATTAATTTTTTTTTAAATTTTAAATTTATGTTAAAGTTATTTCTGATGAAGTAAAAGAACTAGCACCACGGATGGCGCTAGTAAGCTTTTTTAACAAATTTTTTCTTGGTTTCAAATATATTTTTAAAACTTGTTGTGGATGACACTTAATGTTGATTCAGTTTTTCAAATATTAATTCATTAGTCAAATTTAATCAACTGAAATAAAAATTTTCTTTGTTGCCTAAGAAGGAATTGACTTAAATTTATATATATTACTAGTTCATTTATAAGTTTGTTTTAATAAAAACTTTCCTATAATCGCATTAAAAATGTTTTGATTTTTTTTTTTTTTTACTTTAAAGTCTGTTTTTGATTCCTTCTTTGTCATTTAACGTAAAAAAAGAATTTTTTTTTGCTGAAAAGAAAATCTGTTTCAATCAAATTTTTTAAATCCATATTTAAAAGAGTTTTGTCTTACATTAGAAAAAAAATGCCTCCTTTTTCTCTAGCTTTCAAAACTAGATTTTAAACTTAATCTTTTATTTTAGGGTTAATACTATAATTCTATTTCACAATTCTAGACAATCGAATACAAAAGAAATTTCTTCTTAATTCTCTTTTTTTAAATTTGGCACTGTACTTTTCTTTAAAAAAAAAAGAAACATCCAATACGCTTAGAGGTATAAAATAAGCTTACATAAAATCCTGAATACTTTAAGAATGAAAAGATCAAAACGAATATTATATTTTCTTGAGGAAATCTGGAGATTAATTTCAAAGTCGGAAGGAGAGACAGGAAAGGAGTCTGAGATCTAATTTCCGGAACAAAAAGATTGGAATGGCTTTTGTTTTTGACTAAGGATTTATTCAAAAAGTAGGGGTTTTTTTGGAAAATATTTGAAGCGCGTTGGTTTTCCTCTTATTGCTGCATGATATTTTAGAGTGAATTATGAAACCTTTTATTTGTTGTGTTATGAAAATATTCGAATTTCATCCAGTATAAAAATTGTCTTTCAATATAATTTTGCGCATATCTTCTTATTAAATTTCCTCGAAATGAGTGCTAAAGCATCTGCAATAATAAATCATTGAAACTCAATTCTTAAAAAAATATATATATATATTTTGCGAGATGTATTTGTGGTCATAGCCTCGAACTAATGAAGGGCGTTTTTGCAACTATGCTATGGTCTCTTGTCCTGATGGGTGGCCGTGATAGCTTAATGGTCATGGCCACAAGCTCATAATTGATCTTTCATGAGTCCAAGCCCAAGTGTCACTGAATGGCCGCCATGTGCAGAGGCTGTGATGCACGCTAAATCTTACGTGGGTCAAAATCCTCCTGCAGGCGTGGTGTGGTCGTTTGGAAAAGGGGTACTATCTTAGGCATCATCCTCGTCACTCGACCTTGGTACAAAATTACCAAGTACAATACATGGTCGTGGTAGCCTAGTGGTCAAGGTAATGAACTCGTATCTGGCGTGTCATGAGTTCGATCCCAATGCCACTGAAGACCCGCCATGTGGGGGAGCAATGCACGTTAAATCTTTCGAGAGCTGAAACTTCCTCCCGTTGGTGTGGTGTGGTAGTTAGGAGAGGGGTGTGCCAGCTCAGGTGTCGTCCTCGTCACTTGACCATGGTTTATAATTACGAGGTGTATCGCCAAAAGCCCTCGTGTAGCTGAATATTGCAACGTTATTGTTCACTCACTCACTCACCAGGTCCGTTGCCAATAGCCTTCGTATTGCATTATAAGTTCGACGTTAATTTTCACTCGTCCCGATGGTACACTAAAATGTGTAGTGGGGTTGATGTACGTTAAATCTATCCGGGTTCAAATTTCTCTAGTTGCCGAGTGAGATGCCAGTGCAGTGTCGTCTGGGTTGCTTGACCTTTGTTCAAAGTGACGAGAGGCCGTCTCCAATAGCACTCCCCTTTGTTGCTTCGTAGCGCGACGTTAATAAACAGATGATCCATCACATCGCGATGTCTGTGTTCCAATTCCTTCTCAGGAATCAGTCTTCAACTCAGGGCCATAGTCAAATATATGTAATGTACTCAGACATGAAATGCAATCAATAAGTGAGAGCAGTTCTGAAGAATAAAAACTTAACAATTTATTTTTTCCAGTGTCATTAGGACTGTCGCACTTCAAGCTGGGAGAACTACATTCAGAGTACAGAGTGATTGTAAACAAAAGTATCTGCTAACATAAGTGTCCTGACGCCCTCTGGCGGTTACAAAGAGAATTCGTTAGGTGATTCTTAACAATGGTAGCCTACTGGTTTAGATCACGAACTCGTAGCTGGCGTGTCATGAGTTCGAGCCTGGTACTGCTAGACCCGCTGTGTGTGTGGGGGGGAGGCGATGCACTTTTCTGTCGAAGCTGAAACGTCCTCAGGTTTGGGAGTTGGGGAAGTTAGGAGAGAGAAATGTTAGCTCGGGTGTCATCCTCGTCACTTGACCAGGGTGTAAAATTACGAGGTCTATCATCGCCAATAGACCTCTTGCAGCTTGGTAGTCCGACGATAATATAACTGTATTTGAATCAATAGCGAGAAATTGGTTCCTGTAAGGCGGTCTTAATCGCGAAATTTTCAATTATATTTAATGTGACAGATACATTTAAAACGTGTATATAGTATTTTGTAAAGGTAAGATTTTTCTGTTACACATCCAAGGACACAAATTAATATAAAAATCTTTTTCTTTTTTCAATTCCTAGTATTAATTCACACTTTCCCTATATATATATATATATATATAGTTCAAATTTTCAATCGTTAATAAAATACTTTCTATTCATTCATTCAAGTTCAAATACATTTTTTTAAAACTTGTAGTGGATGACATTTGATGTTAATACAATGTTGAAACCTTAACTGTAGAGTGGGTTGACATATTTGTGCAGCAGCGTTGCTATCGCTTGTTTACGAATGTACGCTTTAGTTCTGTCTCTGTCTTGTCTTTGTTGTAAATAAACGTATTCGTGTCCCTCTGATGTTTTAATTTTGAGTCGCCTCTTCATTCTGACAGGTAAGAGCTTTTATTTATCCATTAGTACTAAAATTGAAAATGAACATTCGAATTATGATTTTGAAATATTTACAAATTTGAACATACAGTTTTTTCAAATATTAATTCATTAATTAAATTAAAAATGAATAAATACTAACAAACAAGAAAAATAGTCCAGCAGCATATATAAAAAGCAAAGTCTTTCCTTTTCCCCTGTAATGCAATGAATAGCGCGTTGTACTTCTAATCGAAAGGTCGTGGATTCGAATATCACCTGGGACGGAATGATTTCTGAGAATGTGATTTCTTTTTTACTATACAATTTTATTAGAATAATTAAATATAATTAATGAATAAACAGTAACAAACAAACAAAAAATAGTCCAACACCCTATATAGAAAGGAAAATCTCGCTTTCTCTGCCACTTAATATTGTGATTCTACATAAGCATATACATATTTACATTAATTGTAACTATTTAATAAAAGTAACTAAAATAAGAATTTTTCTTTGTGAACCTAAGTAGCAATTGACTTAAATTTGTTTCTATATTACGTGCTATGGATTTGAAACAGTGGTTGTGTTATTTGGATGAACAAGTGAATGGGAAACCCAATTTATTACCTATTAAAAATGCGAATGTTGAAATTGATTTGTGAAATACACTGGTGTGCAAAAATTAAGGACGAAGTCGAAACATTAGCATATCAGCTGAACGAAGAGGCAGATCGGACAGAAAGACCAATCAGGAGATTAAGTGAGGTGATGTACGATAGCACATGCGCACATATGCAGGTAGACGTAATGGAGGAGTGTCTGAGTAGTAAAGCATGTTGTCGGTGTAAGATTAGTATTTCTGGCAAAGAGATTGCACACCGTATAGCAGTTAAAATCACACCGAGTTGCTGCCTCAGCGAGAAATGGCGAATAATCAATCTGTTATACGACATCTGGATGCTTTTACCCGAGGTCGAATCATTGGGAAGTTGGAGGAAGGTCGCAGTGTACAAGTGTGGCTGCAGAGTTCAGAATTGCTCACAGCATCGTTTCACGACTTTGGAGACAATTTCAAACTACAGGAACAGCTATCCGGGGGTTCAGTAGTGGTCGTCCACGAGGAACCACACCAGCAGGTGACCGGTATATTGCCTTACAGGCCAGAAGAAACAGGCGGCAGACAGCGGGAGAAATCGTTAGACACACGACACAGGCGACTGGACGACCGATATCGCGTATTACCGTGGCCAGAAGACTGCACGGTGGTGGTCTGTTTGCACGACGCCCTATACGGTGTGTACCTCTAACGCCTGCCCATCGGAGAAGGCGTTCTCTGTGGTGCCGGGAACACCGGAATTGGAGAGACAAAGAATGGGGACGAGTACTCTTTACAGATGAGAGTAGATTCAGTCTGAGTAGCTATTCTCATCGCATACTCATCTGGAGAGAGCGGGGAAGCCGCAATCATCCCTCGAACATCATTGAAAGGGACAGGTATGGAGGTGGCGGTGTTCTCGTTTGGGGAGGCATCATGCTTGGTAGTCGTACAGACCTTCACATCTTCGACGCAGGTTCAGTCAACGGGACCCGTTATTGTAACGAGATTCTTCTTCCATATGTGCGTCTTTTTAGAGGCGCTATGGATCCGCAGTTCCTTTTCATGGACGACAATGCACCATGTCATCGCACAGTAGCTGCCGAACAGCTCTTAGAGAGTGAGGATGTTGAACGTATGGATTGGCCGGCACGATCTCCGGATCTCAATCCCATCGAGCATGTATGGTATTTTCTAGGCAGACGCTTGGCAGCTCGTACCTTACCACCAGTAACGATTCCGGAGCTTCGATTGGCGCTGCAAGACGAATGGGCAGCAATGCCTCAACAACTCATTGACACCCTCATTCTCAGCATGGGCAGACGCTGTGAAACCTGCCTAGCAGTCAGGGGAGATCATATATCCCTACTAAAGACCGGATATTTCTTACTGGACACCCATCACAGGAATGTTTCGGCCTTCAGTCGCATTGCGCTCCATGCTACTTTTTCAATAAAGCTTCTTTTTATCCCTCTGATTTCTCTTTTAGTAAGTGTTGCTTACATTACTCATGTCCTTACGTATTGGGGATCTTACGGTATTAAATGTGTTGATTTGGAATGCTTTTGTACAAAGTTATATTGAAAAAACCGTCTCGTCCTTAATTTTTGCACACCAGTGTAAGCCAAGCATTTCAATTTAGATTAGTTTATATAAAAATCCAAAGATTTAATTTTTCACTTGCCAAACTATCTGAGAGTATTAGTTCATGAGACCTAAAACTTCTATTACGAAATTAAAAAATATTTCAAATAAGATAAATTCTGAAATTAACATTAATAATTTAAATTATAAAATTGAGTTATAAAAACAATGCCCCCTTTAAGGGCATTTTTTATGTTAGGGTTTGGTTTTACTCTATAAGGTCTCAGTTTTTGAAAAAACTTCATATTTAATTCATGACTAAATTCATGAAAAATCATAAGCTAAAAAAACAAAAGCTAAATTTAATTAACTAGACCTTGTTTTTTTTTATTTTGCTTTTTAATTAATTTCGTTTTTTTCCCTTTATGTAGTATTCTGTAATCTCTAATTATTTTTAAAATAGCTGTAAGTTAATAATTTTACTGCATCTCACAAAATTTAAACTGACACTTAACTTGAGGCTAATCTAAATAAAGTCGTCATTGTAAACTTTTGCAACAGACACATCCGCAATAGAAAAGAACTTGATTGGCGAAGAGAGCGCTTAACCGAACGCTAATTGGCTCAGGCGCTGATTAAATATGCAGGAAAGTCTCCGAAACGCGCTCTTTAATTAATTTACCTTCCGTCGCAACACGTCGAAGTAGAGTTGTCCGTAATGCAGTTTGTCAATTCGCGTTTAAAATATTTATTCCACCGTAATTGAGTTTCTGTGTCGGTGATATCGTAGTTACAGCAGAGAGATGGATTAAGTATCAGTTTTCGGTGCGTTTTATAGAGCTTTAAAAATGCATCGAGGACGGTTTACTGTGGATGAGTATGTCAGGAGTAAATGCCGAGTACGGATTTTATTTCTAAGTCATTTGAACTTTGTGATAGGATTCATGTCTGTGGGTCGAATCTCATATAAGAGGAACTTCATTATTGCTTTTTATATATTAAATCACTTTGAATATTTTTCTTAGCTGTAATTTAATTCAGCTCTTTTGGTAAATGTCTTATTCTTTCGAAAGATTTCTTTGAATTGCATCTTCTCCAGCTCATATCAACTTGAATAAATCCATTCATACTTAAAGAAAATCAAATTAAATTACGAGGGTTGATAAAAAAAAGGTTACAAGTTGAATAAAAAAGTATTTATTATTACTAGACAGAAAATACAAAAGGAATTTAGAGGTATATGGGCCTATCACATTTCAACATAATCCCCACCTCTATTTAGGTATTTATCAGAACGCAGGAACAACTTGCTTAACCCGTCTTCTGGGACAAATCAGGTTCTAGTCCATTGAGCCAGGTCTCGACGGTTGTTTTCACAGAATTGCCTTGGAATATCACAGCCCATTAGAAACGATATGCGGCACGCTACCATAGCTCAGTCCCAGCTCTGACGAGATTTCATTCAGCTACCCGTCGATCATATTAAATCAATTCGTGACGTGTTGATTTCTGTCGTTGAAGAACTTGGCCGGCAGCTCCCTGTCATGCGGTTTTCGACATTCTTTCTGCCTGATTGAAAAGAGGGACACCATTTAGCTACATGTTTTCTGCTCATTGATTCTTCACCATAAACTTCCACGGTTTAACTGTTAATGGCAAATGCGGACACATTCTTTACTCATAAAAATTGAATCACGGCTTGCTCTTCCAAACGAGGCCAATTTCCTAAGAGTCTTGCCATTTAAATCGTTCTGAACCGTCTGGTAATTTTCACCACCTACCCACAAATCAGCTGTATTACAAGTAGCACCATCTGTCTCCACTTTGGGGGAAATTTCTCCACAATATGTAGTTTACATATGCTGAGGCTTGTAACCTTTTTTTCTGATCAACCCTCTTATAAGATTGCTCATACCGGAGTTTGGAGTTGTTTCTATTGAGTCGTGGTTTCGAGCCCTGGTACCACTAAAACTATAAGGCGCGGTAGCCTAGTGATGAAGGTTGTGGACTCGTGGCCAGCATGTCTCAAGTTCGAACCTAGTACCGCGGAAGACCCATCATGTAGGGGTGGGGTGTTGCAAATTTAACCTGTAGGCTCAAGCGTCCTCCCGTTGGAGTGGTGTGGGAGTTAGAAGAGGGTGGTGCCAGCTCGGGTGTCGTCCTTGTCACCTAAACATAGTTCAAAATTAAGAAGTCCGTCGCCAAAAGCCCTCGTGTAACTGAATATTGTGACGTTAAGATTCACTCACTCACTTACCACTAAAATCATTCCGTAAGAAGGGGCTGATGTACCTCAGATCTGTCGACGCTCATAGTCCTCACTTTGGGGTGATGTGGAAATTTATAGTGTTAGGGGCAGGCTCAGATGTTGTGCGTCACTTGACTGTGTGGCCACGGTAGCTTAGTGGTCGTAGTCACGAGCACGTTTGTAGCTTGTCGTAACTTCCAGCCCCAGAGCCAATAAAGACCCGCCATGTCGAGGATTTGATGTTCGTTAAATCTGTGATTCTCTCTCAGAATCCTCCCATTGCCGTGGAAGCTTGGAGAAGGAATGCTAGCTGTGGTCTCGACTTGACCGGGTTTTTTTGTTGAAAATCATGTGTCCTGAAGTCAATAAGTGTCCTGTTGCTTTGCAGTGCGATGTTATTAAACCATCGATCCATCATTTGAAATACAATAATTCGTTGCATTTGGTTTTTAATAGCTTGAGTTTAGGGATTGCAATACCGGTATACTGGGATACCGAATACCGGTATTTTGAGCCAGTAGTACAATTCTGTAATATTGGTATTCACAAGATTAAGAACCATTTTTTTTCCGGGTATTTACAAGAAAATTTTTAAATTTCTCCACTATATATTCAGGGATCGCCACGGACTGATAAACTAACACTATATAAAGAATCCCAAAAAAGTAAAGGAACATCTTATCTATTTAACCAGTTACCTATCATTCCATGACGAGTTTTCTCGTCATGGAGAAGTTGCCGTTTTTTGTGTCATGGAGGCCAAGCTGTAGTAAAACAAATTTAAAAAAATATGAAAAATTTAAAATGAACTCATGCGTGCTGAAACAGCGTATAAGTTCGTAAATGTCTAGATGTTAGCTTGAAAGATGCAAAGGTAAGAGGCGGAAAGTTGATTTATAACAGGGTTTCTTCAGGTATGATCAGCCATGGGACAAATGTGTGACGCCAAACAGGTGCTCAGCCCATTAATAGCTTCTGACCCGAAGTTACCTACCTATCGAGTCGTGTAAATGACAATTGTCTCATGTTAGTATCATGAGCTGCCATTAGAGTAATGATTCAATGCCGCGCTGTGCATAAAGAACAGTTATATTATTCGAGGAGGGAGAGTAGGCAAGAATGTTTTCGGGTAAGAGGACTATGATCAACTTTACAGCATCTCTCCAGAACTTACTTAGCGTCAAGACAGGTAGAAAATATTTTGTTAGTAAAGACGGAAGAAAATGAGTGTGTGTTTAGGTCTGTCAACCCAGGAATTTTGACGGTCCACTTCAAAGATATCCAAAAAACAAAAATTAAGATCCGAAGAACTGTCAGCCTTATGAGCCCGCGACCAAGCTAAATTACTTTATAATCCCCTACTTAGACCTCCGTACAATTATATGAAATAAACCCATCTTTTTAATCCAATATTTTAGCTGCGACACTTACTCTGGGATTGACTATACTCGTCTTCGATCGATATTCGCGACACACATTGTTGCGCGCTCTCAAACGGGAGCGCCACAATTAACTAATTAAGCAAGCCTGTGTCCTGTTGATAGTGGCATTTCCAATTTTCTGGCCGCCATACGCACTGATTTTACCGGACTCCTCACAATCGCCTGTCGTACATTCTCCATGTAGGCATACTTCGGCAATCCACCCCCTATTTTTGGAGTAACGCAGCGTTTTTCAAACTGCTGGGCTGGCCTCCCTAGGGGGGGGGATAACCCTACGAGGGGTGTGAGCATATTGAAAAGTCGACAACAAAAGATTATTTTAAAAAAATATTAATTTACTGAAAGTAAACAAAAAAATACGTTCTGACATAATAAAAAATAAAACATACATTTACACTGATCTAATATACTTATAAATATATCAGTACTGTGTAATGTATTTTATAATTAATTGTTTTTGACAATACTCAGTAAAGAACAAGTTTAATATTTACCAGTGGACCCCATGGCCCTGTCATATAAAATAATTTTATAAGAAATTAACACAATTTTGATAATTTGTACGGTTTATAAGTAATCCCTTAAATACAGATTAAAATTTACGCGATTCACTCCCCAATCCCACCGTTTAGCATGAAGGCGAGCGTATGTGGTGTATTGGGTGAGAAGGGGAGGGGATTAGAAAAGGAATAAATAAGCAATTCCTCAGAAATAAAAATCAGTCGCAAACACTGTCAAGGTCTCTTTGTTGCATTCCAAAGCCTTCGGAATAATTTTATGGATAGCAGTGCACATAAAAAATCGTACTTCGAAGAGACGTATATATACGTCTCAGGCAATTAACGTACTGGCTAAGTGAGACGTTTATATACGTTGGTGGCATTAAGGAGGTTAAAGTCGTATTGTAGCTTTTGTGTCAAAGAAATCATTATTGTATTCAATACATTGTTATATTGTGTGGAGGGGACACGATAAAAATTATGATTGAATATTGGGTAGTAAATATTGAAAATTTAAGAAGAAGCACTGGAGTATCGGTGTATACCTAGCTGAAAATATTGCTCGGAACGTCACTTTCTTTTCTTACCGTATTGTAAAGTTTTATTATACTTGAGTATTATAGTCTGTGAAGCAGCTACAAACTGAAATTTCTCCATCAGTGTCTACATTTTTTGCACATATCTACATTAAAAATATGAACATATTTGAAATATGAATTTTATTTGCATTGTCAAACGTACTGAGAATCATTTATCAAATAATTAAGTTTTAAAACTATTTATGCCTAAAGCAGTGAAGATAATTATGGATATTGAGTATATTGTTAGTATCGAAGCAGCACAGAGTTAAGTTTAATTCGTTCGAATTATTAAGTGTGAAATATTCATTTTAAACTTTTCATTGACTTTATTAACTCAATATACTGCGCATGTGTTTCAAAACTCAAGTCACGCGATCTAGAATGATTAACGCGGTGCCGATGTTAGCATTGGATCATGGCTAATGTCATGGTTCGATCCTAGTACCATAAAGACCGTCGTGTAAGCATGCACTTAAATCTGTCGAGATCAAACTCCTGTTTGTTTGAGAGTCCACTCAGGTGTCGCGTCACTTGACCATGTCAAATTACGCACGTCGCCCCGTGGCATCAGTATATTCTCTCATAGATGATAATGATAATTTAACCGATTGAAAAAATTACTAATAAAATCATATATATTTAAGTTACGTGAAAAGTTAATTAAAATTTATTATGTATTTAAATAAAAAATATGCTCATGATAATTAACAAGTGGAGAAAAACGTTTTTATGTAATTAAATTTTGAAGGTTTTCAGAAATAATTATGTACTAGATTTTAAGATAAACATATTGCTAATTGATATAATGATACATTTTAATCTTATTTCAATTGTACAAATGATGAAAGTTTGTTTTAAATGTGAAAGATTTATAACTCTTTTAATGATCGTTTATTATTTATTTTGTAATTATAATTTCCATGTTTCGAAAATGTCTCTTCTCACTGTCTTATCTGATTAATCCGTACAAAAACGAACGAATTCTGAATTAATTGAATTTACAGAATAATATATTTTAAATTAATAATCCTTTCTAGAAAGGTAAAGAGGAATTGAATACTGAAGATTGTTTATTTCTCATTTATTTTTCTTTGTTAAAAATGTATTTGTACCGAGCGAAAACGGAAAGATATAAATAAATAAGTATTCGAAACAAATCGACGGTGTTAAAAATATTTAATTTCATATACTTCAGCGTAAGTTGTTTGAATATTATTAGGATTTATGTTAAAAGCTTTTTTCTTCCTAATGGGGCTACTTTTGGCAACTGCATCATTTATGTCCAAACAAGAGTGTTTATATAAATTATTATTTTTGATTGAAGTTGCTCTGTAAGGTATCAGACTACCCTAAAATTGTGAATTTTGCCAAAAATTCACAAATTTTTTTATGATTTTATTTTATGAGCCATCTTATTAACTTTATAAAAATAGCAAGTTTATCATTTTCCGTTCACTAGAACAAAAGCTACAAGTGTTTTAGTAAAAGCAGATGCCATTACTTTTACAAAGATGGCATACTTTAAAACGCATTTTACTCGAAATGTGATTTTTTGAAAATAATCAAACGGGGTCAGCGATTGCTAAAAAACTTTTGAGATGCACGTTAAATCTGTCGAGAGCTCAAACATCCTCCCGTTGGTGTGGTGTGGTAGTTAGGAGAGGGGTTGCCAGCTCAGGTGTCGTCCGCGTCACTTGACCATGGTTCAAAATTACGCGGACCGTCGCTAAAGCCTCGTTGCTAATCAGTGCGACGTTAATATTCTCTCTCTCTCTCGCTAAAAAACTTTTGAACATAATAAACTGAAATTTTTTCTGTAAGTTCTGTAAAATAGTAGAATTATTTTAAAGTTCAGATTTATCAATCACTATTTTATTACAAAATTTACAGTCCCTTATGTGGATATCACAGTTAATCACTGTTATCACATATAATCACTGTTTCTTTTTCTTTCAATTTCGTACAATAACTGAGATAAAGTGCTCTAGCTTTTGTAAAAAAGAAAATATCTCTTATCCTGAAGGTCATTTCTAATATAGCAACACATTAGATTGAAAAAATTGAAAATTTGTTCATAAACCTTTGGTACTGAATGGACCGCGTTTATGCTATTTTTTGTCAATTTCTACCTATTTTTTTCCCATTTTAGTAATTATAATTTCTTTTTCTCTTTTTAATTTTAGCACATTTTTCTTAAAATGCACTAAACAAATCTAAAAATAACAAAAAAATCTCCATATCTCCTTTTATTTAAAAAAAGTTGTCGCAACCAGTCGGATACTTTAAAGCAATGCGAGGTCTATCGGCAAAAGACCATATAATTTTAAGTCTCGATCAAGTGACGAAAACGAAACCTAAGATAGCACCATATTTATGTACGACCAACTATTGTAGTATGCAGGGTGCATAGTAAAGTCCATTTAACATGAAAATACTTACGAACGTTTGCTACAACTAGGGATTGCAATACCGGTATACCGAATATCGTATTTTTAGCCATTTGTACAGTTTTGTGACACCGGTATTCACAAGTCTGGGGAAACGTTCGGTTACCTTTTACATCCGAACTCTCTTGTCTATCTGTAAACCCGGCTAGATGTGTAGGAGGAACAGAATAATCCACAGACATTATTTCCAATCTAATTCGATTTATTAATTCTTATTAACGATTATGAAACAGACACAATACAATTCTAATTAAGGTTTATAATTTAGAGTAGAGTGCGGAGGTGAGATTCTATATCACGTGGATACTACTACAGACCCTCAACTGAATCTAAGATAGCTTAAATACACTCAAATATAACTACGTCGCACACTAATAACTAGCTTCTTCTGAATCAAATGCATAGTACCTGAACCTTTAATGCATCGAATCCTACTCTAGAAACTTGCAGGTGCTCTCCTTGGCTAGATCAAATGACGTTGGCTCCAAGCTCTGTAATCTTTAGCTAATTCCACTGCTTTTCAATCTTTAACTAACGACTAATTCTCAAACTTATGATAACTCCTATTTGCACACATCCAATGTATCAACTTCAGCGTGTCAACAACTCGCTTCCTTACTGCCTACTCGCGAAAAATGAATTTATATAAAAAACCTCATTTACATAAATCACGTTTGATTACTCGATGAAAGTTGGTTGAATTAAAATTTTTTGCTTAAACAGATAAGAAGGAATTAGTGGAACCGCGTATAGATCCGTCACAAGTCTAAATACCGGTGTTTCGGTATTTACTAGAATCTTTTTAAATTGTCTCCACTATATGTTCAGAGATCACCAGCATAATAAAATAGTATACGTTTTTGTTTTTATGTCTCCCTAACAGGCAAAACAAATTAGACTGTGAATATAAAGTTGCATCGTACAATCAAGATAAGTGATAAAATACGTGAATTATCCAAGGAAACGGGCCAAAACTGTTATATTACAGCTCAGAGTGATACTGCACACTCGCAGGATTCGTAGTCTGATATTCGTATTTGTGAAAAAAAGGTTGTAGTTAGGAAAAAAGTGCATAGATATTTCGATATATTTTAAATTGGGGAGTTTGGAATTCAACTTGTATTTGCATATCAGACTTGTATTTACATATCATCATGATTTTAAAAATAAAAATGAAAAATAAGAAAAGAGACTAACCAATTCAAATGTAATCAAGTTTATAGTTAATTTTCTTAAATTGGTTTACCCACAAACCTTATTCACATTCAGAAGGATTTGGTACAGTTATCGAAGATGATTATGACACTAATGTGATAGTGAAATAATTCTGTTTAATAAAAATTAGAATGAGTTAAAATTAAAAAAGATTCAACACAAACCAAAATACAATACAGAAATCAGCTATATCCAAGACCATCCAACGAGAAATCGATTTATTTGAAGATGAGAGATTTAGAGGTAAATACTTGGAAAAGTATATTGCGTATTGTTAACACAATACAACCAACTAGCGTAGATGCCGAAAGAGCATTTTTGACAACTGGCAATTTGTGTACATAATTACGTTTCCAGGTTTAATGACAATGCAATTAGTGCATTATGTTTTTTAAGATCACATTTCAAAAATTTGTAATAGTACCACAAACTGAACAGCGATATTTCCACTTTTTTGTGTGATTAAAATAAATAAGATGTTCCTTTAGTTTTTTGTGATTTTCAACATACTGTTATAATTTTAAAACTACAAATTAAGTTTTTGTGATATTTACACTCTCTAATAAAATTGGCAAAAAAACAAAGAAACATCTGTATTTTCTTTCTTTTCGAAAAATGTTTACTACTAGTATTCAGATTTAAAAAATACCGAATACCGGTATTGAACTTTTGGTCCAATATTGCAATCCCTAGCTAAAGCTATGCAAGGGAAGTTACGTTGCAGTAAAGTGACTGCGCCCGACCTAATGCAAATGACAACAATCGCCCTTATTGGTGAAATTTGGAAAATCAGCATCGCAAATAGAAAACGAAAAAAAGATAGCAAAATTTCCAATTAGGAAATTTTAGAGCATCAATTAATTAGAATAAAATGACATTTGGTTCAATCGGTTAAGATAAATTATTCACCTGTTCTCCTAAAGGATCAGACATTTGTCTAACTAAGATTTTTTGTACTACCTTGTTTAATCAGACGAGCATTGTTTTTTAACGTGCTAGTTTTGCTATACATGTCCTGGAAAGCTGGCAGGAATCTTTTGGGATGACGTTCAAAAGCCTCGTCACGTTTCGTTGGATGTTCATTCACACAGTTAGGTGACGATCTTGAGTGATTAATTTCCTAATTTTTTCAATCTTTTCGTCACTGATGGAGGTCACTGCCAGTCCTCTTCTACGGGGTTGTTAGAAACACTTTTCCTGCTGTTCGGAAACGGGTGAACCACTCGTACACACACTTCATGGGCAGTGATTGATCTGCATAAACATGCACCTGCATTGCATGAGTTTCCTTTGGTGTCTTGCCAAGCTTAAAACAAAATTTGGAATTGATCGTTTGTTCGTTCATTATCTTGTTCTCAGTTAAGAACCAACGTACTAAACAAGCCCTTTGTAAAACAAGTCTTACACGGAACACAAATGAATCTCAACTGAACAACTGTGGGGGCAGATGGTCAACACCTGCTGCTACGCATGTGCAACGTTTTGTTTCTCCAGTGTTGCCAGATCGGTCGTTCTGACTCCATTCATCGAACCTTACTGTCAGAGGGTGTACAATAGTGAGAGACCATCTATGCTGAGAAAAGTGCATGCAGAATTCTCACAAATACACATATATATTTTGAGCATTGGCAAAGTCTCCGAACTTACTCAGCCTTAACTTATATTCATTGTGTGGCAGTTTGCCTTTGCGCTTTTTTGTATTAAGTTGTCATCAAATTATATTGAAGTAAGTGCGTTATTTATGCAATAAATTGTGCATATTTCTTCATAGCAATGAATATTCCTTAAAATGTTTATACTAAGTGGAGTGCATTGATTTCGGACATTTTTGTGTATACAGGCTTACAATTTATCTTATTTTTGTGAACCAAATGTCTTTTCGTTCTAATTGATTAATGCTCCAAGACTTTCTTACTAGAAATACTGCTGTATTGTTTTTCAATTTGCAATGCCTATGTTCCAAATTTCGCCTGTAGAGGCGCTGCATAAAGTCGGGTGTAGTCGCTTTACCATACCAGAAATCGCTTCTAAACTCTCTATCCCCGAATATTTTCAAGTTGATGTAACTTTCTTATGCACCTTGTCTGTTGTAGAAGTACAAGTGAAAAGGTGCATTGTTTAAAATCACAGAAAATATGTAACAGTCATTTCATATGGGATATTTCGTTAATTCGCACTGTAACAATTCAGAACTTGATCATATTTACTACTAAAATGATCATGAAATGAAAGTGTATTGTTTTCATGATTAAATTTAATAATTTATACTGAATAAGGAATAAATAATTTAGTAAAAAGTATAACTCTTTGAATCATCTATACTCGTATTTTACGATTAAACAAAGCGTATTCTCGAGTGTAAGTTTTCTAAAGCTCTCGAATGATTACTTTTTCATAGTTCTTCTCATTGCATTTTATATATGATCGTATATTCTTTTAATTTTCCACCGGTGGAATCGCAAAAACTTATCTGAAGGCACGTACGAACATATTTGGCTGTGTTTTTAAAAGAATAAGAAACATTTTGTTTAATAAGTTTAGTTGTATATTTTTCCTCCATTTATATACATATAATAATCTACTTCGTAGAGCTTAATAGTACATTGGTGTAAGAAATTAAGAGAACTTGCAGACTTGATCGATTATCTCTATAACAATTATACCGATTTTGATGAAATTTGATATGTACGTACATTGATACATTACAAAACAAATAACCATTCAACAATTGCAATACACACGCATGATCGTGTGTAACACTCGTTAGAATTGGAAAATAAGAAACAGCGGTTGTAGAATAAACAAAAAAGGGTTAATCAAGGGTTCGGACCCCTCTTACACCTATACAGACCTCTCAGCGTAATGTCGTACTTGAAATAAGGTCGTTAATAAGTTATTGTGGCAATTCATCCCACTCTTTCAGCAATACTGTATTCATTTCCTGGATGGTTCTCGGAAAGGGGTTGCGAATTGCAATTGTCCTCCCCAGAGCGTCCCAGCCATGATCTATAGGGTTGAGGTCTGGAGATCTGGCTGGCCAATCCGTACGGCGAATATACTCACTTTCTAGAAATTCGTCGACCAGAAGAGCTGTATGTGGCCTCGCGTTATTGTCCATTAAAATAAACTCGGGACCACATGCACCCCTGAAAAAGCGAACATACGGTTCCAAGACCTCATTACTATACCTCACACCCATCACAGAGCCTCTTTCAAAGACATGGAGCGGTGTACAGCTATCCAACATGATGCCTGTCCTGACCATTAAGCCTCTTCTGTCATAATTGTCTATTTCGCGGACTTTGGAGGGTAGGTAGTGCGTCCCTGGTTCTCTCCTAATGAACATACGGCGAGAATATGTGTTTAGGCTGAAACGGAACTCATCAGTGAATAGAACTTTTGTTCATTGATCCATATTCCAATTACTATGCTATCTGCACCATGTTAAGTGGACTCTACTGTCCATAGACATGAGCGGGACGCAAACAGCAGGTCTTCTGGCAAACAACCCTCTCTCATGAAGTCTTTTTGAAACAGTCACCCTTCACATATACGGGTTCCTGGGGCTACATACAAGTAACGAGAGAGCTGAGAAGCTGCAGCCCCTCTATTACGCTCGCTATAATCGATAAATGGAGATCATCTCTGGCCGTCGTGACTCTTGGATGGCATTGCCCAGGCTTTCTCTCGATGGATCCAGTATCCTGGAACTGTTTCCATAAGTTACACACGACACTGGGCGTTAAATTGAACTCTCTACAAGTCCAGACTTGACATTGCCCTTCTTCTAGCCTCCCCACAATTTGCCACCTCATTCCATCCTCTAAATGTTGGTGGTTACTCATTTTTACTGTTACAATTTGAATTGAACTGATTGTTTCAAAAAAACATCAAGAAATTCGCCGAGGGTTGCTGCCGAACGAAATACGTCTTAACTTAGACGCGCTTATAAAGCCTGTTTTCTTGCTGGCTCCGCTTACACACACGTGTACGCTTACTGTTTGCTGTACAAGATTTGTATTTTTATCAATAAGCAGTGGTTTTTCATTCAGTTTAGTTCTTTTCATGCAGTTGGCTAAAATATGCAAATTCTCCTCATTTATTTCTTTAGTGTATGTCATCATATCTACTTTATATTTTTATAATAAATTTACTTGAAGTAAAAAGCATTCCCTCAGGAGTAAAAAGTAAACTTAAACAAAGATTTTGGAGAATTTTTTTTGTATTTTAATATTGTGTTAGAAGTGGCTGATAATCATTCACCACTTACAACTAATTTATTATCGGATTTTTCTCTGTGTTCAACTTTTATATGAATACATCTTTAGTACTTATTTCCATTTTTGAAACTTATGTATGTAATTCATTTTAATTATTATTTTTAAAATTTTCTTTTTGTCTTTTTTTAGGTAAGTACTCTGCATTCTTCTTCTTTGATGAATTTCTTAACTTGTAAGTTATTAATTTTTCCCATCTTAGAAAGACATCATAGCGAGTTATATCAAAAAATATTTTTAAGTTTATATTATCTGACAATTTAAAGAGAAATATGAAAAAGTATCTTTGCACAGAAAATTATAAAATCTAAAACTTCATCTAAAAAATAACACTAGGATTGCTTTATAAAATTTTATATTCTCGACAAAATGAAACTTTTTTGCCATAGCTTAAGGCTGCACGGTGTCCTTTTTTAAAAACGTTTTTGGAGACAGTAATTGCCTATTCCAATTCCTTTGCGACACAATAAATAATTAGAACGTTCCTCGTCTAGTTCCAATTTACAGAATGTTGTAGTCGATATACATCTGTAGTTTTAAAAATCCACTCAATTGAAATCAGTTCCTCCTGCCTAAATGTGTCTAACAACATGAACGGAAAAAAACATAACATAAAACATTCTTTAAAACATATTTTTGCCTTGAATCTTTTAATTCTCAGCGTAAATATAAATGACAAAGCTGCATAGGTGCTTGACGTGAGCCCAAACTGTACTACACTGGTGATTTTGGGCACCCTGTTTTCTTTTAAACAGGGGCGTAGCTATCACTGTATCAGCCGTATTAATGATACGGGGCCCTCAAGCTACAGGGGCCCCAACAAGTGTAGTTACAGTCCTCTAATACCTGAAAAGGGGCCCGTAAGAATTTTGATACTAGATCCCTGAGAGCTAACAACATGAATGCTTTTAAAGTAATTTAATGGCCACTTCTTCATTATTTGAAATTTCCAAAAAGATACACAATCCATTACTATCCAATTTATTCCCAAGCAACGCTACGAAATAAATAAAAACCGAAATATATAAAATCACGAGTAACGGTATCTGGTTTGGTTGGTAGTCTTTATCGCGTTTCGTTTATTTTTCAGTGGCGCCAAACTGAGGGGAAATATCGAAAAGATACCAGAGCTGTGAAAAAGTAATAAAAAATTACTTTGTGCAATTCCTGTTTTTTAGTTGAATGATGTTTATGATTAATTTTCTGCTTTTTCAGCACTATATCATATACTCTCTACCTTTAACTTATAAGCTAAACCCTACTTTTTCATTGTTACATTGCAATATAAAATTTAATTTATTGAGCCAAACTTTATTTTTAAGTTGCAGTGTAAATATTTTTATGATATATTGTTCCAAAAATTTAATTATATTAATAGGCATTGCATATGATGTTAATACAGTTTCGAATTAAATGGTTCTTCATGCAAAATCGTGCAATTTTCTCGCAAATTATTCAGTAATGAAAATCAATCTGTGCATTTCATTTAGAAAGTTATTAAAATACTTATCAGATTGCTACCTCCACTATGTAGCGTAGTTTCCAATATTCCGATTCCGCCTTCGAACAAACCCGATTTATATTCTCACAAATACGAAAAGAAGAATTTCGAATTCGGAAATAAACTTTTGTTCTTCGTCAGTAACTATTTTGGTTCGCATGTGATAACTATGTTCGCTTTGAATAGTCAGTCTTTCAAAATTAGCATTCTGATCAATGGAATTAATTATCGTAGAATGAATTCGAAGCAATTGTTCGGTAAATGCCTCTTCGATTTTGAACTCGATTCAATTTTGTTGCGTATTTTTCCTTTGTGTTGCTGTAGGATTTTGGATTTGTCTCCGATTTAAATTCTCTGTATTTGTTCTCCAACTAAGTGCTCTGAGCGTTTGAACCGATTCTTTTATTTTCGAATACAATACGTCAGTTGTATTTTTATGGAAGTTAGTTTAACTTATTTTGGAAGTTAATGGTATGAATTTTGGGGGAATGGCAATTAAATAGAAATGTACGTTTTCATTTATCTCATTGATAAAAATGTTTTCTTAGTTGAGCGAAAGCGACATATCTCGGGGCACTTTTCTGAGCACTCTCAGGCTCGTATCTTGAGTTTTAAGCAATTCATAAAACTTGGACTTTTCTTGCTTATGGTGAAGAGCATGGTAAGGATCTTTTCCATTGTTCGAGGTGAAGAGTGAAGTTTTTCATGGTGAACATGCCCCTAGATGAGGGATGGCGAACTTTTTTGAGACGTGGGTCAAATTTTGTTCATATTTTTGATGTGTAACATCTTTCCTCTCGATTGCTGGAGATTTGTGGGAGTGATTTCATGAAAAGGGACGGAAATGCGTAACAGAAAGTTGGGAAAGAGCGCGCAATTTAATTTGACCAATCAGCGTGCTTGGTGGTGTCTCTTCACTACCATCGCATGAAGTTCTGTTTTTTTCTCCTATATTCGGGAGGGACTCCCCCCCCCCTGCGGTATAGTCCTTGGAATCTTTGTTTTTGTTTTGTTTTCTCACTTTAGGATCAGAGAAGAAGCTAAGTCCTTTAGCTGGATCTTGTAAAGATATATCCACATGGGGTCCAACTCTAGTAGCTATCAAGCTGCCAATTTTTATATTGTTAAATTTAGTATTTCAAAATATTCGAATTCAAAAACTCGAATTTGTTTGCACTTGACTCTAAATCCGCACATACCAGCAAGTCTTATTAGACTTCACCAAGGATAAACTTGCGATACTTACGCTCAATTGTCAAAGTCTGAGGTCTCACCAAACAGATTTCGACGTTATTTCACAAAATTGTTCGTTACTCATGTTGGCAGAGACGTGGTTAGATAATGACGAACGTGTTTCGATACCTGACTTCGATTACTGCGTACAATTTAAACGACCGTGCCACAGAGCAGTTGCTGCTCCGATCTATCGTAAATAGAACAACTCACATGTTGTGGCTCGACATATGGATATTACTTATCGTCAAACAAGTGGACTGGGTATTGTTAGTCAAGATATTGGGGATATATGTGCGGCAAAATGCTTATTTGAAAATGGACAAACAGTGATTTCAGTGGTCGTATACATTTCTCCGAATCAAACGGTTCAAAAAATAGATTTCCTACATTTTTTACTTTTACCATATACCGAAGGTCGTTCTGCTCTTTTTTTAAAAAAAACTATCACTCGCTTCCCATGATTTTCAGTGGTGATTTTAAAGTTAACTTCAGTCTGCTAGAAGCCGAGCCACTCATAGCTTTTTTGAATGATGAACTCAAACTCGAAATGAACACAAATCGAAATGTTTCGACAACTAACAGTGGTACTGTTATTGACGCCATTTTTCAACGGTTTTTAAATATTTTGAGATAACAAGTATATATGTCATATTTTATTTATGATAAGTTTAATTACCCCTCTTCCCCAAATTGAACAAGAATAATTATTTTTGATAAAACATTGCATTACTTCTGGTGTTAATTAAATAAAATTTTCATTAAAGATATAATTATTCCATAGAAAAAAATTATTTCCAATCATACTCGATTCATTTTTTTCAGGACTTAAGTTGCTATTGCGAATTTACCACGGTAACATGTCAGATGTTACACATCGTATGCGACTACTGTAAGGCTCGTTTCTTTTCTTTTTTTTTAGTACTAGCTCGGGGGTCACTAATGTCCATTTGCATCAGAGTTAAGTTTAAAAACTTTTAACTGAGTATTTTTAAAACTAAACATCTTTAAAATTCAATTGGCTTAACGAGTAAAAACAAGCGAGATTAGACGATTTAAAATTGTTTCGTAAGGCTAAAATTTCTTAAGTGTTTGGTGCAAATGGCAATGAGTGTTTGAAAGAACAAGGAGTAACGAAAATTACATACTATATATATTGTGAAGTATTATTTATTAGTGTATACATATGTATATCGTTAATAATATTATTTGGGCTCCAAGTGCCACCTTCCCTTGCATATTTTCTGACTGACATATATATATATAATATATATATATATATATATATATATATATATAGCCTGCATTTTTTTTATAAAATGCCAAAGTCTAGCTCTGTTAAAGTTGTATGCAGTCACATTCCATATTCTATAAAATTATTTAAAAGAGTCTAAAGTAAAGCAGTTTTTCCGGGGATAAAAACATCTGTTTTTAGAAATACTTAAGATGCTTTTATAATTGAAGGGAAAAAATGTACTGTTGCAATTTTACTCCAGATATTTTTCAACGATATTATTTTGGCTAGATATATATTTGTTATAAATAAGGAATTAATAATTGGCATAAATTATTATTTGAAAGTGATTTAAAATTAAAAATTTTAAAAAATGGATAATTATAAGGCACAAAACATGTTCTGAAAATTTAAATTTACTATCTTAAAAATATTTTGTATAGTGAACTTTATCGTGAAGAAAAATATTGAAAAAGTTACTCGTAAAATACATTAAAAATTTTTTTAACACAAAATAAATACTTTTCTGCTTACAAAACATTTTCAAAACTCCCCATATTTATAGGTTAAGCCTTCTTTAGCTTCATTTTTAGCTAATTTTGACTTTTTTTTGGCTTTTTGCTGTTTTTTGGAGAGTTTTGTTGAGGGTAATGACTGGCGTTTTGATTTTTGAATACGTTCTGTGTCGATTCCCATGTAGTTTTTAAGTATCATTGGATCAATTACCATACCTAAATAATTAAATACAGGCAACAGTCCTAAATAACCTGAATTATATAATAGGACAGCAATGTGTGAACCCAAAAACAAAGTTTTCTTCTAAACAAAAATTTCTTTTGGTAAAATAGACACCATAATACATTATTAAAACTTTCATTATTATTTTGGGTCATGCCATGGAGGCATTTTTTTAACAAATCTGTATCACAGAGTGCTAAGTAAGTGGGCTTTATCACTTTAATAACTGAATTTGAAAGGCCTGTTGTTTTGTCTATGTGTACTTTTTCATCGCATAATGCTCGTTTATACTTGCACCAGCTGTCTTTCCCTGTAGGACATTGCCCATGCATGGGATTTTGATTGCTAGAGCAGCAGTGAAAGAAAACAGCTATTACAGCAGATTGCATTTTTTCGAGACATCCAACATTGTTACGGATGGCAATCCCGTAATAGTTCTGCAGTTTATCGATAAATTTATCAGTTAGTTTGCCCTTTCCACCAAGTCCTTTGGTGTTCTTTTTTAGTTTCCTTAGACGTGAGCCTACTCTTTTTTGTATATGACCTATACATTCGAGTTTTGAGACACTGTTTTCCCCATATATATTCTTTACTTGTAAAAAGCCCTTGGAATCCCCATCACCATAGTACTCGGTGTACTGCAAGTCTCGTTTTATCAATGATCTTTCAAAAATTCTGAAAGCTCCAACAGCTTCCATATTTCCAGAGGATCCTTTATAGTTTGAGCATTCATGCTCAGATTTCACTTTCATTTCACACATTTTGCAATACTGAGTCATTACTTCCAAATCTAAAATTTTCCCAGTATCAATGGAAATAGCTGAGACGCAACCATTAAGCGACATATGGCCTCTCCGCTGCCATGTGCCATCTACTGAAACACCACAAGTTGTACTTTTTTACAATTTCGCACTTCTGTTGATGCAGCTTTCATATTTTCTTCAGAACAAAACTGTACTGCTTCGAGCAGTTTGAGTTCATGAGCTCTGAAGGTGTTTTTAGAAATGCAGGGCAAATTTAAAGTACATAGCAACTTCTTACCAGCTGTGAATCCCCTGCCAATCAATCTCAATCCAAATACCAATAAAGTATTGAGAGTGAATTTTTTATTTTCTTTACGGGTAGAAGTAATGCCAGTCATGAATTCACAACTGCAAGACACACACAAGTTAGAGCAAAGTCCTTCCCTGGAATCTTCTATTAGTTTCAATCCAGTTGCATAGCATTCTGGACAACACAGGATTGAAATAATTCTCAATAAAACTTGGAAATAAATAATTCGATTACCTGTAGAACCATGAAATATAGGTTCAGGCACATCAAAACTGTCATTAGTGCTCAATTTTGCTTCACTTGCAGACGACGCCTTGTTACTGTTTGGTGCTGACTTGGTAAATCTATTTCCATAAAACCTTCTATTTTTAGTCACTTTTGATCTAGTTTTCGGCATTTTGAAATTATTCACAATGAAATAAAACGTTAAAATTAAATAAAATAAATGAATAAACTGTAAAAATATCAAAAATAATTAGTAATAAAGAAGAACGCTTTCGAATGAACAATGTAAACAAAGTATAGACGATAATAGTATTGCCATTCAATAAAACAAGCTTGAATTAAAAAAAAACAGTTGCCAGATGGGGAAAAAATATTATTAAATAAGTAAAGGATACCTTGATCTGTATTTACAATAAGTAATGAATGTTTATCTTGCTTAAAAGTCACGAAAAAGGAGTTCAAACTATTTGTTTACATTTTATGTCTCTTTAAATACCCGTTTCCGGTTTTGAAAATTCCATTTCCGGTTTACTAATTAAGCTATAACTTTGCTTCTAAATATCGTAGGAACTAAAATAAAGTATTTTTGGAATCTTAAATATATGGGCTATAATATAAAAACATAAAAAAAAATTTCGAAAAATTTCACCAAACACACGATTTTAGGGTAGTCACATACCTTAAAGCAAAGAACTTTTTTTTATCAAACGTGGTTATTGCCGTGAATCCCAACACTTTATTTACGGAAAGATAATATGAGCATATTTTTATTAATAAAATGAACAAAAAATAATCCAGTAATTCCTTTGCAACCGATATCCGAAGACAAAGTAAAGCGATTTGAATTCAATAAAAACGTCAGCTTCTCTCTCTCTTAAGCGAAAATGGTGGGCGAAAGCACAGTAATACTTTGTAGGCACAATAAATACGTTAGCTTTTAAATGAAGACGGTGTCCGTAGACAAAATAAAGCTATATGTCAGTATCCTGAGCAAGGACAGCTTCCTAAGACAGGATAAAGCTGTACGTCAGTTTCCGTAATGAATGAGGGTGTCCAAAGACAGGGCAAAGGTATACGGATAAAATATAAACGTGAGCTCCCCAAGCGAGGACAGTTTCCAAGACAGAGTAATGCTATGAGACAACCTGCTAAATGAGGGCACTTTCCAAAGACAGGGTAAAGCTGTGAATCAGCATCCTGAATCAGGACGGTATCCAAAGACAGGGTAAAGCTATGCGGCAGCATCCTAAATGAGGACCGTCTGTAAAGAAACGGTAAAGCTTTGAGTCAACATCCTAAATGAGGATGATCTCCAAAGACGGGGTTGGGGTAAATTGATACAATAAAAACGTGAGCTTCCCAAGCGACGACGGTTTCCTAAGACAAGGTAATATATAAGACTATATTAATATAATAAAAACGTCACAGAGAGATTCTCTCTCTGCCGTTTTTACTCAGAAAGGCTTTAATGATATAATCGATTCGCTATTGTACAGTATTAGTGAGTTTGAACTTGTTTGTAGTTATTTTTAGACAATTTTAAATAAAAAAAAAGTTTCTGATATATCTCAGTGTAGTGGCATATTTTATTATTTCATAAACATATTCTTAAATAAAAGTAATTGAGTTATTGAAGACTGTATATGGCTTTAATTTTATCTAATTAAATAGGAACAAAATATTTATGTCGCTTTTAAGGTTCCACGGCATACTCGAAATAGTAATATATCAAAATCTAGACTTCGCTCTTTTGGTCAATTTCATTTTTTAAGGGATTGAATTTCTTTTCTCGTACCTTAGTTAAGAATTTACTGATTTCGCCCCAAGGGAAATGTGATAAATTTGGTAAAGACTCAACAACTTTTTCTCAAAAAAGTAATAAAGTTCGTGGTTGATTTTGTGTGGTGAATTCCAACTCTGTCAGGCAGAATTCTTTTTTTAATGGTAGTAAATAATTAATTTCTACAGTTTTATTTTTAATAAATGATTTCCTAATTTTTTTCACTTTCCATAATGAAGTCCCTTTTTTAATATTTAATTCTTCTTTCAGTCTCAAATGATTTATTTATTTATTTTTAATTTTTTACTGCTTTCGTTTATTTTAATTTCTTTTGCTTCAATCATTTTGAAATTTTTCATATTCAATTTCCCTTTTCTTTTTTCTACGCCGTTTTACTTGGAAAATAAAGGAAATTTCTTCTTATTCCACTTTTTAAATGGTTGTAATTCTACAGTTCTCAGTTGTTTTTCATCAAGTTTCATTATTTTTTTATTCTTCATATTTCGCGAGGTGCGAGGCGGCAGTCTTGAATAAAATATACATTCCGTCTATAGCTTGTTTGGCGTGATTTTAATCACGCTTAAGACTGTAGCAGAATTCAAATAAACTAGCGTAGATTTAGAAGAGTGAAATATCGCACTTAAAAAAACGTGTACACTTGAAATAAACGAAAGATCTAATAACTACTATATTTAGATAAAACCATATAATAAAATTTGAAGGAAATCGAGTCGTTGGAAATTACTTCGGTTTAAAATTAAATATAAAGTTCTCTGCTGTAAATATTTTACTAAGAATGTATCAATATCAACTTATTCTTTTGTTTCCGAATTAAATGTATCCAAATCAATATTCAACTGAGGAGGGCTCTAATTTTTCACTCCGACGTTATTTCCTTTTTGGTATCTGTTGAAAAGACAGTATCGACTTACAAGGAGGGATGTCCCTGGGGAAGATCAAGAGAATGTCTTTCTTCGAAGTATTTCTTTTCGATACTTGGGTAATTTCTCTTATCAAAGGATTTTGGTATCTTCCCTATTCTTTTGGGAAGTAAGCCATAGCAACTCTTTATCTTCTGCACGAACGTAACATGTTCTCCAAAGTATGGAGTCTTATTGTATTAATTATGTTTGACTTATGGCAATTAAGGAAATAAATTACGGAACTTTTCGGAATAAATTTATTCCTTATAGATGCTTGCACATCTGACTAATTTCTAATTTGTTCTCTTTCTTTGAAACGAATTTGAATCGTCAATGGTATTGCTTGCCTTCTTACTGAATACTATCTGAGTATTATATTTGGAACAACTTTGTGCATTAATGAAGTCTAAATTTTATTTCGTGTAATTGTTTTAAATCTGCAGATTTTTTAAAACTTTACAGGACCGCAAGGTTGTTAAGAGTAAATATTAGTATAAACTTTTTACTATGCAACTTTTATTTGATTTCGATACTGATGTCAGATGTAGTTTCAAATCATAATAAAGAGTTATTTTGAAAATTATATATATATCATGGGTTTTAAATTTATTATTTTCTTATTTCATAGATATTTATAAGTTCTATATCTATACGAGGGTCACTCGGAAGTTTTTGAGATATAACTAGGTTTTTAAAGTTATACTTACAAAATTTTAGGAGAGTTCAAAGTAGTCTCCTCCAGCATCAATGCACTTTTGTAGACGAATTTTCCATAGATTAAATGCCTCAAACCATTCATTTCTTTGAATTGGTGAAAAGATTGCATTTATAGCTACATCAATCTCTTCTTCTGAAGGAAAAGTCGTTCTCGTAAGTCTTCTTTAGATTAAAAAATAACCAAAAGTCATACATAGCTAGATCCGGAGAATATAATGTGGATGTTCTATCACTTTAATTATTTTTTGTTTATGAAACTCAGTCGTTAATACGGCTGTATGAAAAAATGCATTGCCATGGTGAAGCATTAGTCCCCTAACATTTTAACTTCTTGGAGAATTTAGTGGTATACCAGTTTGCTGTAATTGTCTTCTGTCCTTCCAAATTGATGGCTTTGATCAATCCCGTACTTCTGAAGAAAACGGCATACATTACTTTTTTCATTGCTCGTTGTCTTTTCACCATTGTTGGCATAGTATCTTCAAAGACCCATACTTTGATTTCTTGACGCGTTGGAGCATTAAAAAATGGTATGTACGTTTCATCACCCGTTACAATTTTATAAATGATGCTGTGGCCACCATAATTTACCAATTTAGAGGTTTGTTTATTGATTCTGACACGCTCCTCTTTTTGGTGCTCAGTTAGATTATGAGGAACCCAACATCAAACTACTTTTTTTGCATGTAATTCTTCATGAATAATTGTGTGTATGGTGGTGGATCAAATATTAAGTTGCTTCTGTATGATTTGGTAGGTACAGCGATTATCATCCATTAACATTTTTCGTATAGTAGACACATTATCCGGGATTTCTGCCTACCACGGCCTTCCTGTGTGTTCTTCATAATGAAGAGAATTGCGACCACTGCAGAATTCTTTAACCCATCTGAATACAGTAGCATGACATAGAGATTCATCACCAAATGCTAATTGCAGCCGTTGAAGGCATTGCTCTTGATTTAATCTAGCTTTAAAATCATTGAAAATCATAGCACGATAACGTTCTCGCGTCAACTCCATTTTCTCCTATGTCTAAAATTTATTCTAGGATAAACAGCTTAAAGTAAGTAGAAAGTCGTCTGCTGTTATTTTTCAAATTAAACCGTTAATTTTTTTTTGTAACTTATCGTCTGCACGTATCTCAAAAATTTCAGTTACTCTCGTATACTCTTGCTTTTCTATTTTTGGATTTGGCTATAAGCATTACGATATATAAGTACTTTCTAATTTTTTCAATATTTTAAAGGGAAAAAAATAAAGTAATTATTTTGGTGCTGTTTTTCTTTTTTGATATTAAAACTCTTCTATTTAAACATTGCTTAATCCCTTGACACTATAATTCCTGCACTTAAAAAGAAAATCCCTTCACTCGCGCACGTGATCAAAGCAGTGCCTATTTTATTTGCTCCGATGATTTTATTATTATTTTTTTTTGGCATTATCAAAACATTTTGCCTTACATTATGTCGTCGTTCAAATCCCTGCTGTCGTTTTTCTCATAAAGTGAAAAATTTTCCCGAAAGTAATGTTGACTAAACGACTTCATCGCTGTGTTTGACCGAAACTGTTTTAAGAAAATGACTCGCTGCTCTTTCTACATTCCCCTTTTCAATAAAGCGTGAGAAAAAGAAAGAATTTCGTTTTTGATTCTAGATCAATATTCGTGACTTTTCGCTTTAGGCTACTTTGGTTTCCTCTAGAATTGTGTTTATTTTACGACTTCAAAAGAAAAGTAGGATATGAACGTAACATTGGTTTTTCTACATCACTTGCCATATTAAGCTCTCTGGATATAAATTACTAGCTGGTATACCCGTTCTTCGCATGGGTGAATCAAAAAATTTAATAATACATTTTGAAGGATGGAGACATTTTTAGTGAGTTAATCTTACGTGCATTGCAAATTTAAAAAAAAAATCCTTTTGCATGTCTCAGCTCAACAAAAAAAAAATCATACTTGTTTAGTTTTAAGTCTGAAGGTCAATAGCTGATATAAAGGATTTTCTTTAATTGTAACTCCCCCGAAACAACCTTGTGGATCAATTTTTGAAAACAACATCCTAAGCTGATATTTGCTCTGCGAAAGTAACATATTGGAACAAATTTTGGGTAATGAATGCTTAAAATAGTGTAAATAATTTCTATCTGGATGTATAATACGTTAATATTACTGTCTATTGCATTTATTTTATATCAAAATTATAACAATCGCACATAACGCCGTTGTTTCGATTATAATGGCGATTCAATGGAAACATAACGACATATTGGCATCGTTTTTGGCGACCATGTTGGCAACTTGGCGATTGATTGAATGGTTTAGAAGTTGACATGCTACAGTGACACCTGGTGGGGAGCTGCAACAAAGAAGATATCACACAAAATCCTTCTCTACAAAAAATACATATACATCCCGATTTTCATAGTGATCGGTTGAATGGTGTTGGAGTGAAGCGAGGTCATATATACAAACATCTCTTTTTATGTATATAGATTAACATTAAGGAGAACCTATTCACAAACCCTAAATTTCTCTGTGTTTGGCGGCCATGTTGGCAAACCTGGCGATCGATTGAACGGTACAGATGTTGCTTTTCTGTACTACCACCTTGTGGGTAGCTGCAACAAAGAGGTTATCACAAAACCTTCTCCATAAAAAAATACATATACATGCTAATTTTCATAGTGACCGGTTGAACGGTGTTAGAGTGAAGCGATTTCATAAATGTAAACATCCATTTATATATATATGATACATAGACAAAAATTCCAACAATCTGAAAAAGTTGGTTTATTTCTTTGATATGAGCTTTTTTTTATAAATGCGAAATTAACACAAGATAAACTAAAACCTAAAACTACGTTAATTCACATGAGTTTAATTTTAAAGACAACATGACAACAAACCCCAGCTTGAAATTGATCCAATAATTAAACATTATGGAACGTAAAAGGAAAAATCATGCTACTTTCAACTGAATAATTTGCGGAGCTACAAATCGTCCCAAGTTTTTATATTCTAAATTAATTTTGCTTAATAACTAAGACGGTAGCTGGTTCTCTTTTGTAAAAAGTGCTGTTCAAAACATCAATTTCCACTGAAGCTTCCAAAAAAGATCTTAAATGTCAAAATTTTAAAAACAGTTTTTTTAAATTTGTATGATGTAACACTATATTTAACAGCTAACTTACCTTTACCATTTTCACAAACCTGTTCAATAGCCAACATCCCACTTGTCTTAAAAAATCTTTTTTTTTTATGTGTAACATCTTTACTCTCGGTTGGTGGATATTTGTTGGAGTGATTTCGTGAAAAAGGACGGAAATGCGTAACAGGAAGTCGGGGAAGCGCGCGCTGTTTGAATTGACCAATTCAGCGCCTTGGGGGTGTCTCTTCGCTAGCCTCGTCTAGGGTCCAACTCTACTAGCAATTAAGACGTCCGCCTACCGCACATACCAGCTAGTCTTATTAGACTTCATCCAGAATAAACTTGTGATTTTTACGCTCAAATGTCAAAGTCTCAGGGCACGTTGTGTGTGAAATCTGAGAGAGAGAGGATATGTATTTATATATGTGTAAACTATATATTATTTCGAATATTTTTCGCTTGCAATATATGAAAGATAGTCAAAAATTAGTTCTACTCATAAAATGGTCGCTACTCCACTGTTATCTATTATGACTAACCAGAAAAAAAATATCTATTCGCACCCATACAACATCGACAGCAAAAAGCAAAATTTATGTATTTGATTTTTAACAAAGAATTTCTCATCAAGTTTTCATAAATAAATAAATTTCTCAAAGGAATGAGCCATGACCAGCCACTCAAAAAGGCTTAGTAAACCGCATGCGGCCCGCAGGTTGAGTATCGGTGCTCTAAATTCAGAGACAAAACTGTGAAATTTAAATATCAAATATTTGAACTACTCATCACAAATAAGTTTTTAGCGAATACCCTCACCAGGATCAAGGACACGCCACCTCAGAGAGATGAAAATCCACATAGAGGGTACAAGAACGTAACCTGCAATGTGGGAACTGTCCTGACTCAGAGCTGACCCCTTACGAGGGGCATATATAGCTACCGCTGTATCAACCGTATCAATGATACGGGGAGCCAACATATGTAAGCAAAACATCGTGAAATTTTATAGGTGTTCAAAAAAGGGCCCCAAACAAGTTTTGATACAGGGCCGTTTAAGGACTAGCTACGCCAATGCCCCTTACCACCTATTCTCCTGTCCTGCCATTCTATCGATTTTGTAGGTTACACTAGACAACATCAAAATTGTTTCGGCTCAAAAGTAGTTTATTATGAAGTATTTTGGTCTGCTAAACACGAAAATCATCATAAAAACTTCAGATTAGCTCTTGTTTTCAAGAATCAGAACTCGCTATTCATAAATAGCTGTATTTTACTCATCTTTACTTCTGTATATATCTTTTTGTGTCCATTTGAAGGGTAGATGGAAGCTCTTGCCTCAGGAACGATTTTTATTTCAACGAAAGGCGTGTAACCGCGCCACCTTTCTTCAGGTGTGTTTTGAGTCTAACCTAGAGCATCAGTAGAACAAAGAACAGGCAACAGTGCACGATTCAAGTGATATTCGCTGTTTTTCGTCTTACAAATCACGGTAAATCAATTCAACTGTATTTTGAGACCTAAATATAGTTGAATTGATTTACCCTTATACCACACTTTTCTTTGAAAGTGTGGTATTAGGGTTTTTAGACAGCAAAAAGGATGAGAACTATCAACAGTTGGTGAAAGAACTACTACAAAATATTCATGACCCAGGGTGCAATATGTCTCTAAGATCCATTTTTTTACATTCACATCTTGATTTTTTCCCTAAAAACTGTGGAACTGTAAGCGATGTGAACACGTGAAAGGTTTCATCAAAATATCATAGCAATGAAACGTATATATCAGGATCGTCGGGATGAATCAATGCTCGCAAACTACTGCTGGACAGGGATAACTCGGAATACTCGGTCTTCGATATACAAGAGGCAATTCAAAAGTAAATGTTCATAGGAAATAAACTAAAAAATACTACTGATTGCTGATTATGAACACGGTTTCTAGAAACATGACTTATTGTACTATATGTATTAGTTAGTAATGTTTTGTTCTTCAAATTTACCAATAAATTGATGGATGGGCTGTGATATATTTTAAAGACGAGCTAATAAATTTAATTTTCATTTTCATATTCGTTTTTTTTCCCAACCCAAAACTAGTAAGAATATGTTATTTAAAACTAGGAAACAGACAAAAAGTTGTTTTTTGTTGTCTAGTGTTATTAGTGACTGCCCTCAGGACGATCTGTATTGGGACAACTGTCTGGACATTACCGACATTGTACACTCATGTCCATAAATTAAGGATAATGAAGTTCTGGCAAAGAAAGAGACAGAAGCAAAACAAATTTGACTTATTTGTAAAGTCTATTTATTAAACAAAAGGTAAAGAGCAAAAAAGATGCTCTATGTTTGACATAATTAATAAAAATTGCGATTTTTACTACCTGGAGCAAATTTCAAAAAAGAACCTATTTACAAAAAACAGTATTACATGGTTAGTATGATGTTTAATACGGAGTATGTCTCTCGGACGACGCAATACAGGCCTTACAACGCCTACGCATGCTGAGTATCAAATTATCAATCTGATCTTGGGGTCCACTTGGGGTCCACATGGAATATTACACCACTCATCAAGCAATGCCCTCCGAAGTTCCAGTAGACAGGTGGGAGGGGGATGACGGGCTGCAATTCGTCGACCAAGCATATCCCACATATGCTCTATTGGATTCAAGTCCGGTGAGTATGCTGGCCTATACATATGGGGGATATCCTCCGACTGAAGGCATTCGTCTACAATGTTTGCCCGGTGAGGACGGGCGTTGTCATCCATAAACAGAAATTCAGCACCCATGGCGCCCCGAAACAAACGTACATGTTGTTCCAGAATGACATCCCGATAGAAGTGGCCTGTCGTCGTTACACTCTGAACATGCAGGTTAGTTCTGGAACAAAGAATAATTCCTCCCCAAACGAGCCATCCTGCACCAACGTAACGGTGTCGTTTAATTGTGTTCTCTTGGTGGTAACGGGTACCTGGCGCTCTCCATATGAAAGTCCGGCGAGAATCAGGCTGCAAACTAAACCTGGACTCTTCGGAAAACACCACACAATACCACTGTTGCGGTGTCCACAATGCATGCTCTCTACTCCAGGTTAATCGCAGGCGACAGTGAGTTGCGGTAAGGGGAACACATCTGACAGGCCTACGAGCATGTAGACCAATGTGTCTTAAGCGTCTGTACACGGTCTGCCTTGAAACTGTCGTAGGTACAGTAGCTGAAGAGAGCTGACGAGATAGGTCTGATGCTGTGCTCCGTCTGTTTCTTTTGGCAGTAACTGCCGAATACCGGTCCTCATTCGGCGTTGTAACTCGGGGATGACCTGTGCTGTAACATCTACTCACATTACCATCATCTTGGAATCGTTGCCAAAGCCTGGAGATGACACTCTGGGCGATCCAAGTTCCTCGGATACTTCCAGCTAGGTACGTCCACGTTCCAGTCGTCCGATAATTCTACCACGTAAAAAATCATCCAAATGCTTCTTTTGTGCCATAACTATACGTTTATTGCTTTGAAAGGCTTTTAAAGCGCTTGTGAACAATTTTACTTCTTTGCCACCATTCCTTATATACCCCTCTCTTACACTCTCGTCATTGTGACGTATTATCCGCGCCATCTGGTGGTTTCCTGTAATTTGCATATTCTTCTTCAAGATGTGTGTGATAATTCTACAGGTGAAATTTTTATTTTAGAGTTCAATTTCTGTGTGGTTCTGAATTATCCTTAATTTATGGATATGAGTGTATATAGGGCCTTCGGTCCTTTATGAAAGTAACTTTCCATTTCCACAAATACGACAAACAACCAACAAGTATAAATCCATCGTCAGTTTTGAATTCAATGGAGAACACGTGATTTATCATGTGATCGTCATAAATTTAGATAAAAATAAATAAAATTTATTAGAATGAATAACCTTGATTAATTTGATTTCTGATTTGCTGGATAGTCTCGCTACGCCCTTCAGTTTTTCACAGATGATAAGTACTTAATTCTGAACAATTAAAATAAATTAAAACTGTATATTAATCTACTTCATTAATTTTTCAATTGGATGTAACGTTTTAAAAATTAAAATTGCTAAATACTAGGAAAAGAAACAAATCCAACGGTAAACGTTCCATATTTTATTTTAAATAAAATATTTTCCTTTATTGTTCTACTTTTAATTCTCCTTTCATTGTTCTCGAAGACTGGAGAATGAAGATTTACGGCTGACGATCCTGAATACCAGACGTTTTTGTTCTCACGTTACGACCGTTGCCATCGGCACGAAGACGAATAATTAACATTAATTTTCTTCTTTTATTTTAACGTATTTTCGAATGGCTTCTTTTTTTAAAAAAAAAATAATAATAAATGTTTAAATGCTGCCAACGGATTAAGGAACCTCATAAATATAAATCTTAATTCTTTTCTTTCTTTCGGACATTTTTGGAGCCTTTTCGGAGTTCATTCTTAAGTGAAAAATGATCGGAACTCTGACCAAATTAATTTTTACTTCTTTGGAGAATTTGAAAGTATTTTGTTTTTATTATTCACTTCAAATGTCCCTCTCTTGTAAATTAATATGATCTTTTACAGACTAGCAGCTATTGTTCGTGGAAACTGTGGACCACATTAATCAATTGTTACTTTCACCTGGGGAGTTAAGAACAATAAAAATTGAAAATGCGCATACTGTAAATACAAACTCGTTAATGTTTATATTTTTGAGTTTCAATTTTTAAAAGTTTTAATTAACGGTGTTATGTTAATTTTTATGGTACTTAAAATTGTGTAATTAAACTTTTTAATGCTTCATTTTGACAATCTGTGGGGCAAATTTAACTGTATTCCTTGTCTTAGCTCATTGCTTTTAAAATGTTAAGTTGCGTATACTTTTCATTTTGAAATTGTTGTACAAAATTATGGGATTTAGTATTTATTCCTTCAGTCTAAATCTTTTTCGTTATTAAAAATAGTTTTAATGTTAAAATTATATTCAAACCTACGTTATAGTATGTAGAAGACATCACATAGTTTATTAAGTGGCTAATATTTTAAAAATATTTTAATTTTTTTTCCACATTTAAAAATTATGTTCATGTAAAGTCTTTATGTTTGATCTTTATGTTAAGTCTTCTGCACATTAATCCCGAACTGGTGTTTAAATTTAATTGCATACATATTGAATATTTCTTTAAAAATAGCTCTATATAAACGGGTTAGTAATTATATTAATTAATATAAGATTACATTTAGGATTCAGGATTTAAAAATTTAGATTCAGGCCTTAACTTGAGGAATATACCATTTAATCCGAAGTGTCTTGTGTTCCTTGCAGTAGAAAAGCAAATATTGCTATGAACAGTTTGACCTTTTTCCACTTCTCTGCATAAGGTTAATTTGACCAGAAAGATTGTTTGAAGCCCAACAGAAAATGTATTCAATAACGTGACCTTGGTAACAAATTTGGTCGTAAAATGTCTAAGTTGTGGAGGATAGAACCTGCGACACTCGGATTCGTAGCCGTGTAACAGGATCACTAGACAAAAGTGATCACTCCTGTTCGGAGGTCGTTACTGGCTTTTGAAGACACAACTACAATACTCCTCCACCAGACAGTCGGTGGATAGGCAAACAAACGAGGTATTTGTTGTGGCAAGCGTGTGTGTTGTTGCTGTTAATTGGTGGTGTTGCTTTAAGTGGGTCTGACGACTTTGGTTGCTGCGTCAAGTAGATCTGACGACTTTTGTTGCTGAGTCAAGTGAGTCTGACAACTTTTGTTGCTGCGTCAAGTAAGTCTGACAAATTTGGTTGCTGCGTCAAGTGAGCTTGACAACTTTTGTTGCTGCGTCAAGTAATTCTGACAAATTTGGTTGCTGCGTCAAGTGGATCTGACGATATTTGATTCCTCTTCTTGCGAATTGATGGTGCCACGACAGATAAGATTGCGTGTTCAGATTTCTTCAGAGTCACCAATGTAGAGGATAGAACCTGTGATACTAGGGCTCGTAGCCGTGTAACATGACCACTAGACAAAAGTGATCACTCATGTTCGAAGGCTGTTTCTGGCTTTTAATGATACCGTTGCGAAGCTTATTCGAGATCTAGGGCACAAAGTGCATATCAAAACTTGCTTCACCTTTAAATTAAAAAGAATCTAAGAAAAATTTAAGAAAAATTATTTGAATTAGACTGCATTATCACTCAGTTCTCCGTTACAATGTATCTAATTTCATGCATTTAAGCCTATCTGTTATTGAATAACCTCTTTATTAGTATAGATTTACCATAACTTTATCTTGCTCTGATGATTACAAATTTTTCAAAAGTTGATTTGAAAATAATGAAACAGAATTGTAAAGACGCTTAAGAGATTTGCATCGTCTAGCTTCATATGAAATGCTTTTCTTGATAGCGATTAAAAGCGGAGAATAAGGAAGAAAACAAATAAAGTAAAGTCTCTTTACAAATAGGATTTGTGTGTATCCAGCGTTTCTCAAACTGTGGGGCGCGCCCCTAGGGAGGTATAATACCTCTACAAGGTTGCGTGAGCATATTGAAAAGTCGAAAACAAAGATTATTTTTAAAAAATTATTAATTTACTGAAAGTTAACAAACAAAACAAACATTTACACTGATATAGTACACTTAAAAAGGTATCAGTACTCCACAATGCATTTTATAGTAAATTTAATAATACTAAATTAAGAACAACATTCATAATAACCCATGACCTCATGGGTGTATCATGTATAAAATTATATACACTTAAAGTTACTTGATTCGCTTCCCAACCCCCTCTCCCTTTTATTTACGTAAACGCGTGTATGTGATGTATTAGGGGGAAAGAGAAAAGGAATAAATAAAAGCAAATTCTTTGAAATAAGTAAAGCCTCTCTTCCCAAACGCTGTAAAGGTCCTTTTGTTGCATTCCAAAGCCTTCGGAATAATTTTATGGATAGCAGTGCACAGAAAAGATCGTACTTCGGAAAGACGTATATATACGTTCGGGGTAATTAACGCTTTGGCTAAGTGAGATGTTTATATACGCCTATGACACTTAAGAGGTTAAAGTCATATTGTAGCTTTAGTTTCAAAAGCATTATTAAATTCAATGTATTGTTATTTGTATGGAGGGGGCGATGAAAATTATGATTGAATACCGGGTCGCAAATACTGAAAGTTTGAGAAGCACTGCATTAATGGAACTCCAAAAAAAAATTTCTTTATTGCTGTACTGAATTACATAGACGGTAACAAGACTACGTTATTTCTCTTTGCTCTTTTGGTGTTATTGGTTCTATTTATCTGTTCAGCGCTCTTTTTTATAAATTAGTTTGATAAAAATAACTGAGCTTTACAAACAATTTCTTTCTTTCGTTTAACTCCTTTTCCCTTTATGGCATTGTGTAATCTCTGATTACTTCATAAATATCTTGTAGTTAATAATTTACTGCCATCTCTTCCTTTTTAAAACCACTTCGTCTTATCCGACTCATAACATGATTTCAATCAATGCGTAAACTGCTTACCGTGAAATTTTCTGACCGACAAACCCGCACGACAGCAAGGATCCTGATTGGCGGAGAGAGCGCTTAAACGAACGCTAATTGGCTACGGCTTTGATTAAACATGCAAGAAAGTCTCGGGAACGTGCTCTTTAATTAATTTACCTTCCGTCGCTGCACATGAAAGCCTGTCGGAGCTCGTAATGCAGTTTGTCAATTGGAGCTTGAAATATTTATCAATCCGTAATTGAGTTCTTGGGTTGGTGATATCGTAATTACGTGTAAGAGATAAGTTTAACGCCAATTTACAGTGTAAAGAGCATTTAAAATGCTTTAAAAATGTATCGAAGGCCTTTTAGGGTTGCTAATTTTTTGCTGTTGTTGTCATTGAGTTAATAAAATGGAAATCAGTTGTTCGTGCTAATGATTGGTTGGATGATAGCCGAGGATTTATTTCAGTACTCACCTTTCAAATGGTTAATATGATTTACATTTTTACTTTTCATCTTTCTTTTTTTTCTATTGGCAATGACCGAAATTCATGACGGTCACCTGATATATGCAATCACGTGTTTTCTTTAAATTCAAAACTTATGTTGGACTTGTATTTGTTTCTTGTAAAATTTAGATAAAATTTCAAATTTGGTAATTGAGTAAAGATGTCCAAATATTAAGATACTTGTAACAAATTTTCAAAATTTTTAAAGAAAAAAATTTCTTGTATTAAACATGTAATTTAAATCAAGTGCATTTTGTTTGCCTATGTGGTTTATTATTGTTGACAGATATGTATTTTCTGAAAAAAGTTTCTAAAACAAAAGTTGGCAACAGCGAAGCACAGGAAATGATTGGCTGGAAACGGTTGAATGCAGTTGTCATGTGCTTAGAACGCCACATGAATTAAGTTCATTATGCCATGTATTCCATGTTTGAAGACATTTCTTGATTTTAGGTGTAATAATTCATTATTTCCACTTTGTTTTATGTCAGAATAATTTCAACTATTTTCTTATTTGTGACTCCTAGCATATCTGAATGAGGTCTCAGTGCAGACATGAAGCGAATTTAGAACTACGTGCATATTAAAAATTCCAACCGATTCACTGCAGATTTTAAGATAAGAAATTCTCATTTTAATGGTTACAAAAATATTTTAAGAAAGTGTTTACAATTTTGCATATGCAAATAATTCTGAAGAAATTTGTACATATTTTACATTGGGGCAAAATATAAATGTTAGAATTTATTTAAAAACTAATTTTATCATTTTTGCGTGACTAAAAAATTGAACTAAAATACATTCATTTAATTTTATAATAAAACAGAAAAAAAAACTGAATTTTAAACTTATTGAAAAAAAAATTTTTTAATAAGAAAAATTTGAGAAAGATCCCAATTATATAGCAAAAGAGAACTTTTTAAATTTAACTATTTTATGAATCTTCATTTTGTTTTATAATAAATATATATATATATATATATATATAAAGAGTGTGTGTACACACAAAAAGGGTTTTTTGACAACTTCCAAAACTATTTGCCCCATACCTGATCTATTGGAATTAAACGAATGAAAGGAAGTTGTAGACTCTAGCATTGGAATATTTTGTATTCAAATATTTAAAACGAGGCATGATGTTAATTCTATATCGTTATCCATATTCGAAAGCGTAATTCAATAAGCGTTTATCTTATCACTTTTAGGGCAGTGTTTCTCAAACTATGGGGCGCGACCCTCTAGGGGGGCATGATAACCCTACAAGGAGGGCACGAGTATATCGAAAAGTAAAAAAAACAAAACAACAAAAGATTATTTTAAAAAATTATTAATTTACTGAATGGATGTAGAAAACAAAATGCATTCTCATAGTAAAAAATAAAATACACATTTACACTGATGTAATACACTTATAAATGTATCAGTACTGCACAATGTGTTCAATAATTTAACTGTACTAAGTTAAGAACAAGTTTAATACTTACTTATGGGCATGTCATAAAATTATACACAAAATTTAATACTTATTGTGATAATATGTGCGGTAAAGTCGTATTTTTTTTAGCCTTACGTCAAAGTATATTATTATTGAATTCAGTACATTGTTATTATATGGAAGGGTGCACGAGGAAAGTTATGACTGAAAATTGGGTTGCAAGTATACAAAGTTTGAGAAACACTGTTTTATGGAAAATGGAAGACATTTGATTTAAAATCACATTTGAATAATATAACGAAAGATAAATTTTATTGAAGATTTTTCTTCTCTTACTCTTAATTACATTGATATGATTATTTTTCTAAAATACCGTATTAGATCTAACGTAACACTACACTGAATTTAACACGAATTAAGGAAAGAAATATCAAGGGAAAAAATTTGAATTTTATGCAGTCCATTTATATTTTTATAAAAAACACCAAAGAAAATAAAGTTGATTTAGAAAAGCATTTATTTAAAACTAAGTAATAACACAAGTTGTGCATTCATGTCAATATAATTAAGGAACTTAAAACAAAATGTGGTATAATAATAGGAATTATATATATATAACAAAAAGTAAATTTAAAAACGAGCATTCCAATACCTAGGCTTAAAATTTTGTGCGGTTCATTTCTTTAACGAAAAATTATTAGTTTGATAATCTCGTACTAGATTCAGTATCTAAACTGAGAATGAAAACTCCCCTTTTCCTTTGAGACGCTTGTGGAGCTTTTATTTGTTCGTTTAAGGTATCCGACTACCCTAAAACCGTGAATTTTGCCAAAAATTGACAAATTTTATTTATGATTTTATTTTAGGGGCCATCTTATTAACTTTATAAAAGTACCAAATTTATCATTTTCCGTTCACTAGAACAAAAACTACAAGTTTTTTAGTAAAAGCAGATGCCATTACTTTAAGCAAGATGTCATACTTTAAAACGCCTTTGACTCGAAATGTGATTTTTTGAAAATAATCAAACGGGGCCAGCGATTGCTCAGAAAGTTTTGAACATAATTAAATGAAATTTTTTTCTGTAAGTTTTGTATAATACTAGAAATGTTTTAACCTTCAGATGTATCAATCACTGTTTTATTACAAAATTGACAGTCCCTTATGTGGATATAATCACTGTTTTTTAAGCAATTTCGTATAATAACTGAGATAAAGTGCTCTAATTTTTGTAAAAAAGAAAATGTCTCTTATCCTGAAGGTCATTTCAAAATTGAATAATATAGCAACACATTAGATTGAAAAATTGTAAATTTGTTCATAAACCTTTGGTACAGAATGGACCGCGTTTATGATATGTTTTGTCAAATTTTACCTATTTTTTCCCATTTTAGCAATAATAATTTCTTTTTCTCATTTTAAATTTAGCACATTTTTCTTAAAATGCACTAAACAAATCTAAAAATAACAAAAAAAAATCCCCATATCTCCACTTTTTAAAAAAAAAAAAGTAGTCGCAACCAGTCGGATACCTTAACTTTCCACGTTTTAAAATTAGTGTAATTTGAGTGTTACTGACAGACTGAAACAAAGTTACCTGTAATTTTGTCTATGTTTTGAATGACCATGAACAAATACTTTTAGACACTAATATACTTTAAAAAATATTTCATGTGTTCAGACATATTAAATTTTTGCTTCTCCAGAGTTCGGTTGCAGATTCTGAATTTCAAGATAAGAAGAATGAAAAAAAATTATATCAAAATTATTACCGTAAAATCCAACTTATATATAATGAGCGCACCTATACTTTCAAGCTGCATTTTTTAATTTTTAGGTATATTGGCCGTGTAACTCTCACTCCTTTTTTTTACGAAGGAACTTGAAAATGTAGATGTACAATGCTTTTATGTTTTGTAGTCATTTTTATTCGAAATATCCACCCAGAATTTTGAAAAAATAGTATAATTCTAGAAATACAACCCTTCAAGTCTTTTGTGGGTATGTCATTTCTTTTGAATAAACAGTATTCTGATTTATATCGAAGTCTAATTTTATTTATGTTAATCTCTCTTTTATTTTTAAAGATATCATTTTTATACCATACACACGTAACACGTCAGATTATACGGTACAGTTGAACCTGATTTTGTGCGGTAAATAGGGACCACATAAAAAAAAACCGCAAAAAAAAATATTCGAAAATTTAATAAATTTTGACAATAACAAACAACTGCGTCGAAGTACTACAGAATTTTTTTATACGGTGGAGAGGGACCGCATAAAAAAGTCGCACTTAGAAAATACCCCAGTTATTTACGAAATTTATGAGAAAGTACTTCCATAACAAAATAAATAATTAAATTACAAATTAAAACATTTTAAAAACCTTTAGTTTCTCATTGTATACATGGAGAAGTTTTCAAAATGCACATGCATAATTCACTGCTAGTCATCGTAATCCAAAGCGTGCCTGTGATGAATAAGTTCAAAATCACTTTCGTTTCTTGAAGATACAATTTTAATTGATTTATTTTTTCGCACCATAAAGTGAGAGAAGTTTTTGTGACGAGGGTCGGTAGGTCAGTTGCTGGTAAATGTTACGATAAACAGATATATATGATCGAAGCTCTTTTTGAAATTCCTTACTACTTTTAGAATTGACATCTATTTTAAGAAAATGCTTTTCCAATTTCTTGGAATGCTGTATACCTGCATATATTTTATCCGCTCTCAAAGAATCTGGTTCTTCTGATCCATCTTCATAATCTATCAAATTTTATTGACAATGTCACTGTCATTGAAAGTTTCTTCTTCAATCAAGCGCTGGGTGTTGCCGCGTTGAGAGAAAACAACTTAACGTGTATTGTTAGGAGATTGTTTATAACAAATGAACAGAGCGTCTTGAAGTATATATATGTACATTGCAGTGGCAGTAGCGTACACCCTCTCAACCTCCGCCTCGCAATAGGGAGCTAGGACTCTAGGAGGGCCAATGCCTGATTAACGCCAAGTACGTATTTACCCAATTTATGAAATAATTAAAGGCAAAACTTCACTTTTCAGGGGCCCTAACATTCTCCGCGCCACTGGTACATTGATCAAAAAAATTACATTGGCACCGAAGCCATTGGCCATTGAAATTGGTATAGTGGCATAAAAAATATCGCACAGAAACTAACACAAAAATAAAATCGCATAAAACCAGGTTCTACTGTATATGTAAATTTTCCATATTTCCCACTGTCTCAACTTTCATCAACTCGTCGAATAGCTTGAGAAAAAATTTACTTTACAAACTAACAACAAAATATCCTTAGACTTTTTTGTTTGTTTGTTTACCTCACATTTTTTCCCATTAGGGAGTGAAATTCATTTGATTCTCCCCAAGCACAATGCAACGAAAAAACAATGCTCATCGCCCCAAGACAAATGATCGCCAAGAATTCTGAGATGTTGCGCCGTCTCTGACATTATGATGAATCACCACCTTTTGTTATTTACTCGGTCCCTTTATTGTCCGATGTTCGACAGCGAAAATATGTTCCGCTTCATTTTTTGCTCTTCATCAGAAAGTATGAGATGGGTGGTTGGAGTTACTTACCTGATGGATTTGCATCAACCATCTTGAAAATTCGTCGTGATTAATCTTTGAATTCGGCTGCTCATCTGATTAAGTTGAATCGATGTTAGGAAATTGATTCATAATGAAAAGAATTATAAAAAAGCACTGCTAATGACATTGACTGATTTCCGAGAGAATGAGTTCCACACGGATTGGAATGTTCAAGTAAAATTCAAAAGAATTATGTGTTGCTTAACATGTTTAGGAATTTAAAAAATATGCGCTGTGCTTTCTGTTTCCTTAATTTCTAAGGTAGAATTCTAAGGTCTTCGCGTTTAAATACCAACAGCAAAAATATTTCTTTTTAAAGTTCTTTCTACTAGCCACTAAGAAATTCTGGAATGTTATCTAATTCCTATAGAATTTCTAATTTTTCTTCAAACCTAGATTAATGTATCTGGAACCGCTAAAGAGTGTAGAAATAAGTTAATCTGCAGATTAGCTATGTAAACTACACATTAATCCGTCAACGTGAGGAAAGCTGTTTCATTTTTAAAATTACCTGATTAATCTACGCATTACTTGTAAGGCACTCGTTTATCTGCACATTGCTTGCTTAGCACTCGTAAATCTGCACACTATCTACTCGGCACTCGTAAATCTGCACACTATCTACTCGGCACTCGTAAACCTGCACACTATCTACTCGGCACTCGTAAATCTGCAAACTATCTATTCGGCACTCTTTAATCTGCATATAACGTACTAGGCATTCGCTAATGTGCAAATAATCTACTAGGCACTAGTTAATTTGCACATTGTCTACTAGGCACTAGTTAATTTGCACATTACCTACTAGACGTTAGTTAATTTGCCTTTTTTATACTAGGTATTCGTTAATGTGCACATTACCTACTAGGTACTCGTTAAAGTTGTAATAAGTTCTTTGAGGGAACAACAGCAAAACGTTTACGTACGTTTAAATTAACTGCTGTTTGTTAATTTTTCGATATCTATAAAAATCTTTTTAATACAACCGAACAATCAATACATTAGTATATACATAGATAGAATCAATCATCAAACAATTAAAAAAACTACTACACAAATAATCAAACGGTTTAAAATATCATTGCGATTAAAGCAGTGCTTCTCAAACTTTCAATATTTGCGACCCAATTTTTATTTATAATTTTCAACGCACCCACCTTCCTACAATAACATTCTATTGAATGAATAATAATGTACTCTGACATAAAGCTACGATAGGATTTTGATTATAAACCGCACAAATTATCAAGATAAGTATTAAGTTTTGTATATTATTTTGTATATGACAAGTCTGTGGGAGAGAGTCACTTGTAATTATTATTTGTTTTTAACTTCGTATTGATAGATCATCAAATACATTGTGAAGTACCGATACATTTAAGTTAATGTAAATGTGTATTCAATTTTTTATTATGTCAAAATGTATTTTGTTTCTTGTTTCCTTTCAGTAAATTTGTAATTTTTTTAAATATTTTATTTTCGATGTGCTCGCGCTCCCTGCGTAGGTTTCTTACGTCCCTCATGGGGGCGTGCCCCACAATTTGAGATACGCTGAAGTAAGGGGAAGTTGACATAATGTTATTTATTTATTTTTCGATTTCTAAAGAATCATTCTAATACACTGCTGGCAATTAAAATTGCATCACCATAAGATAAAGCAAATATATGTAAAAAAAGATATTTACTGTAACGTAAAAAATAATTGGCACTTTTTAAATAATTGGCGTGTTAAAAATGTCTCAAGTTATTGAAAATATCGCCAACTGCCACGGCGCTGTCATTAATGTCTTAAATACACGACGGGAAAGGCAAAAATTATAAATGGATTAGTAAAGTATTGTAAGTGTTTCATCTGTGTCTTAGAAGTGTATTTGCTAGATTGTATTCTTATTAATTTATCGTTTTAGATATTGTAATGCTATTTACATTTCAATCAAAGTCGAATAATTTATTCATCAGGTCTAGATACTGCTTCTAAAAAAATACTTTGGAATTTTAGATTATTAATATTAGAACTGTGTTGCCATTCTGGCAAAGCAAAAAGTTACTGACAAAAATTATCGGAACATGCTTAAGCACAATGAACACCGGAATAAGAAAATGGGTTAGATCTGTTAAAAATGGCCTTTCAAACTTACATGATGTGGAATGAAATAGGCAACAATCCATCATTAATGATGAATGATGAACTGGTGGGAAAAGTTTGTGAAGCAGATTCTGTACGATTTCACCATTATCTAATGAGTTTCTCTAAGTTTCAAGAAGTATTCTCTTTGCAAAATTATGATAGAACACTTACATTACTGGAATGTATGTTCAACCTAGATTCCAAAAATATATATTGATTTACACACACACACATAAAACAATCGTTTATGCTGTACATCAGTGATTCCCAAAGTGGTGTATATCGACCCCCAGGAGTCTATGACGACCTGCAAGGGGTCCACGTCAGAGAAAAAGTTATTTGGGGATCCATGAGGTGTAAATGGGGGTCTATGATAGTAGCTCTAATTAAACCAAATCATGATTTTAATTTTGAAAAAAAGTTTAATCAAGTGGAAACCAGATTTTATCTATTTAATAGATTTATTTACTATTTTTAATGAGGCTAATTTGCAGTTACGAAGTGACAGCATAAATTTTATTAAAACAAGGACCATGTTAGCAATTTTGGCTTTAAAAGACATAGGCTTGTGACGGGTGCTTACGCGTTTCACTAACCTTTCTCGCATTCTTTAAATGTTTTATTTATTTCAACCAATCTCCACCGAGAGCCAAAAGTGTGATTTATGCAAATAAGATATTTTATAAGTTCAGGTTTAGCAAGTTCGAAAATTATATAAAAGGGGGAAATGAAATGAAGAAAGGAATGAATTGAGAGAGTAGTTATTCTAGTGGAAATATAGTCGTCGGGAGTAAAGTCTATTGGAAAGTATATATAAAATCAGTTCGGATAGAACTGAGAGATAGCTGAGATTGAAGCCGCTCATTAAAGTAATCCAGATATTGAAGAAGTAGTTAGAAGAACCTGCCATAACAAAAGGTATCAGGTTAGTTTGATTTCTCAATTTAAGTATAAGTGTGTAGCTTAATTGTACGCGTCGACTGCCGTAGATTCAGTTAAGATCCCGTCGTTCATAATTATTGAATTCTTCTCATACTCCACTGTGTTTTATTGTTCTTAAAATTTGAATAGCATTTGTGTAATTTCTCAATTAAGAAAAGTTAATAAATAAGATTGATTTATTGAATAAGTAGTAATCTATTATGAATTCAACACATTCAGATTTAGATAATACTCGAAGGGGAGTTAATAATCTTAGAGGTAGTGATAGACTACGACAGGCTGTTATTTATCACGAACTATGGAATATCGTGAGAAAAATTTTGAATTACTTTTCCTAGTGACAAGGAGTTTCAGCGTGGCTGTCAATCTCCCCCCAAAAAAGAAACTGGGGTGGGGGATGAAGATGGGCACTACCATCTGAGGAGATTTAAGGTTAAACCTGACAAGCTTAATTCCAAATGTTGAAAAATTGTAATTGAAGCACCAGATTTATTCCTCCCATTGAAAGCATTTGTTCGTTACTCGGTTATTTTATGTATTAATTAAATTTTAATTTAATTAACGTGTTTTTCTTAAATTTTAATTTAATTAACGTGTTTTTCTTAAATTTTAATCACTATACTCTTCACTTCAACTAGAAATTTAAATCTTTTAAAGTAAGTAGCTCCATACAAGCTGTTAAAAAGACATTAAAGTTGGTAAAATTGCAAAAACTCAATATTAGATAAGCAGGGGTCTACCCCAAACCGAAAAACATGGCAAGGGGTTGTCGTAGTCTATCACTACCTCTAAGATTATTAACTCCCTTTCGTGTATTATCTAAATCTGAATGTGTTGAATTCAAAATAAATTACTATTTATTTAATAATTCAATCTTATTTATTAACTTTTCTGAATTAAGAGATTACACAAATACTATTCAAATTTTAAGAATAATAAAACACAGGGGAGTATGATAAGGATTCAATAATTATGAACGACGGAATCTTAACTGAATCTACGGTGATCGACGCGTACAATTAAGCTAAACACTTATACTTAATTTGGGAAATCAAACTAACCTGATATCTTTTATTATGGCAGGTTTCTCTAACTACTTCTTCAGTTTCTGGATTCCTTTAATGAGTGGCTTCAATCTCAACTATCTCTCAGTTCTATCCTGAACTGATTTTATTTACACCTTTCAATAAACTTTACTCCCGACGGCTATATTTCCACTAGAAAAAGTACTCTCTCAATTCATTTTTCTCTTCATTTCATTTCCCCCTTTTGTATCATTTTCGAACTCGCAAAACCCGAACTTATAAAATATTTTATTTGCATAAATCACACTTTTGGCTCTCGGTGGAGATTGGTTGAAATAAATAAAATATTTAAAGAATGCGAGAGATTAGTGAAACGCGTAAGCACCCGTCACAGGGTCTATGAGACAAAAAAGTTTGGGAACCTCTGCTATACATAGATGTTTATCATCGAAGGAAACGAGTTTTAAGCCAAATTGTTTTGGTTACGGAATTACTATCTCAGGTTTCTAAGTAAGTAAGGCTACAGGAACTTATTATCATTTGTTCTTACACCTAAAACAAACACGTTGGGGTTTCATTGATAACAATGTTACAATGGACATCGATATAATGTCTTGTGTAGTGTACCGAAATGATTCATTTACAGCAAGGTGGGTTGTATCAGAGGTTTTTATTGGAGAAAGATATACAGCACAAAATGTATGCTACGATACAAAGGACGGAAACACACACAAAATACACCGGGACAAGAAAAAAGCGTGTAGTTTTATAGGCTTCCAATTGACATCTGAAAGGGAAACATGTTTTCCCTATAAATTTCCCCGGAGGAATTAAAACTCGAACAGATTAAAAGACCTGTGCAAATTAGTGCAGACCATTGAGGACGAAGTTCATAAGTTGTATTACAATAATATCAAAATATTGGTGAAATAATATGAAAAGAGTAAATTAAAATCCAGGTTTTTATCATCTAAAATTATTTTTGGAACAAAAATTTGTTTTTGCAGTGCCAGATTATACTGTTATTGATACATATGGATTTATTCGACAAATCAATTCAAAAAAGTAGAACAACAAGAACAATGATAAATAATAAAAAGAACAAACATTTAAAACTAGAACAAGGAAAAATTAACATGGAAACAAAAGAAAAAGTTAAAATTTACTCAAGAAAAAGAAATAAGAGATCAAAGATTTTATAAAAGTTCTGGCATTCCAGTATAGTTTGCATATCACACCACGTTTTTCAGATTCTTCTTATATGCCCAGAACTAGTTAAAGATGTTCTGCATTCGTGATGCTCGAATTATAAATTTGGCATGTACTTAGATCACAGTGCTTCTCAAACTTTCAATATTTGCGACCCAATATTCAACCATAATTTTCATTGCCCCCCCCTTCCGTAGAAATAACAATGTATTGAATTCAATAATACTATACTTTGACACTAAAGTTGGAATACGACTTTTTCTTAAGTGCCACCGTCGCATATAAACGTCTCGCTCAGCCAAAGCGCTAATTGCTCCGGACGTACATATGCGTCTTTCCAAAGTACGATCTTTTCTGTGCACTGCTATTCATAAAACTATTCCGAAGGCTTTGGAATGCAATAAAAGGACTTTAACAGTGTTTGTGAAAGATTTTTATTTATTTCATAAACTTGCTTATTTATTCTCCCCCCCCCCCCCCATATATCACGAACACGTGCCTACGTAGAAAACGGCGACAATGAAATGAGAATACTAGATGGAAGGATGCATAATTTATTATAATGTGCCATGCAACCATGACTTGTTTGCAGTCTGACGTTTGCCACGGCCTCTTTATGGGGATTTGACAAAACTTTTCCAAAGTGTCTTGAATGTTAGCAATCAGCAGGATTTGCCCGTTGATTTTGTTACCTGGTCAGATTTAAGAGTATCCTATTATCCCTATTTAAGAATATACATTTTGTTCATATTATTTTGTCATTAGAGCTATATTACTTTGTAATTAATTTCAATACAGCTTTTTATTCATATATATTTTTCGTCACATACTTAAATAAAAACATATAATTTTAGATATCTTTAAGAGATATTTTTATTGAATCTAATCGGTTATCCATAAATATGAATTTCTTAGTGTTTATAAAAATTGTGCGAGAAATGTAAAATAATAAAAAGTATAAAATGGAAAGATGAATAGATAAAATTTTATATTAATGTGTGTTTTTAAAATTATAGCATTCATTTAATCCGAAATGTTGACAACTGGGCTAATTATTTTCCTCTTATTCTTTCATGCATTTGCTTTATTCTGCTTTATAAAGTCTGTTGTTAATGTTTCTGTTACATAATATATAATTAGAAGAAAACTTCTAATTATATATTCTATAAAAATTAGCAATAATTTAAATTAAGCACATTCAGGGACAACTGCCTTTTTAAAGAATTCTTAATGAAACCGAGACTTATAATTTAGTCTCAAAGTTTTTAATTTTTAGGAATTTCCCTTCGGTTCAAATGCATTGTGCAGACAAATCTCGAAAAATTTTGAAAGTTAAATTGAATTTAAAGATTCTTTGCAATATTTTTTGTTTATTTACTTCAGATAGTCTTATTCACATTGTGGCTGGCTCTATTAAATATCTATTTTCAATTATATTTAAACCTGAAATGACTTGAAACATTTCTGCAGTACTGTTACTTTTTAGAGAATTAAATACTGAATTTATGGAAAAAATATTTGTAGAAAATGTTGAATTAAAATATATTTCATCAAACAGTCTGAAAATTCTTGAGAAATTGCGACAGTGTAAAATATTGAAAAGTTAAAAATGGTTTTAATGGGGGAGGGGGAGGATTTTTTAAAAAAATTTCTATTAATTGAATTATAATTAAAATCTTATTTGTAATTCCTCATACTTACAAAAACAATGAATGACAATATGTAGTACGTCGCAAACTCACGGAAGTTAGTTTTAATTCATTATAATAATTACCCTCTCATATTGCTGCCTCAAAGAGCATTTTTAAGTATATTGCAAACATTGTCGTGTTATTATAACTTTTTAAGTTCTGCTGTGCTTTTATCTCTTACACATTTGCGATTTTCTTGCAAAGGACATTTTTTCCCCCTGTTTTTTTTTATATAGAATCATCGAAAAAGAAAATAATTTATTTATGAAGAAAAGCTATGCAAAATTTCATATATAAATCTAAAGGCTGTGCTTAGTATCCACGGTAGTCTAATAATGCTCACGAACTCGTGGCCAATGTATCATGAATTCGAGCTTTAGTGCCCCTGAAGACTCACCGTGTAGAGGCGGTTAATGCCCGTTAAATTTATCGTTACTTGAAGTCCTCCCTTTTTAGTGGTGTGGATGTCCTTGTCACTTGACAATGGCTTAAAATTAAGAGATCCGTCGCCAATAGCTGACACGTTGCTGTATTGGGCAGCGTTAAGAAATACTCTCTCAAAGAATATGCTTAGGTCATACAGAAATAACTTATTCATAATAAATTTTAAGTCGGTTCCGGTGGCTTAGAGGTGGAACAACCGCTTCATTAAGGTTTCTGGTTCAACCTCAGCTGGAATCAATAGTTTTCTGGATGCGAAAATCGTATGCATCGATTATGTAGCATGTAAAAGATTCCTTGAGTATATATTTGGCTCTGCTATTCTCAGCAAAATTTAGCATTCGACAAGAGTTTGAATTGTATAAAAAAGTCAAATGTCACAATCTGGTAGCGGAAGCCGCCACTAGATAGAGCCACCAATAAAATGGCTTCCACTCTTGGAGACTTTCCGTTTCTGCAAAGGCTAAGTAGCTAATATGCAGCCTATTGGAAATGAAAATAATAATAAATTTTTAAAAAAGTAAAACGATTATTTTATTTTATACAATGCACATTTGCTCCATCATTTTGTTGTGACCTCAGGCCACCCCTTTCACTAATACCTCCCTATCTATCTGAAAAGCCTGCTGGATATGTAGGTGAACTTAAATGATCAAAAGACATAATTTCAATTCAAATAGATTTATTGATTCTTATCATGAAATACGCTTAGACACACTCTAATCAAGTCAAGAAAAACAAATGAGAGTGGAGTAACGAAGTGGGGAATCAATACTAGCGGAATACACAGAATATAAACTGAATCTAGGAAAGCTTAAACGCGCACAATTACAGCTACGCCACGTGCGAATAATCTCAATATCTTAAACAAAATCACTAACCTTATATTTTACATCGGCTGTTCCTTCGTGACGACTTCGGCCCTTTTAATGGCTGGAAGAATGGGTGAAGAATCCACGCTCACACACACAAGTAATAATGATTTTCACTCTCTTCAATCCGCTTCTCTTCGCGTACCTCCACACGTATATGTACAATTGTCAACAACTTCGTGTCGACGTCTCGATCTTGAATTCACTTGACTTCTCACTTCCTATCACTTAACTTCTTAACTCGCGAAAACCGAACTCGTATAATATATCTTATTTACATAAATCCCACCTGGCTCTCGGTGAAGATTGGTTGAAATAAATAAATTTTTTTAAGAAAAATAGGAGATAATAGTAAAAGACCGGATAGATCCTTCACAATTTGAATTTATCTTTATTTGCACAAAGATTACCAATTATTATTTCATAATTACGCATGGACCTCAATCCAACTCCACTGATCCTCTAGCTTAATTTCTTCATCCACCCTCATCAATCTTCGTCCACCCTTTCTCTTGACCTACACCAAACGACATCCCCTTCTATATTTATTCACCTGTAAAAGGAGGGAAACAGTATTCCGTGACCATAGTACATTGGGGAATGCAAAGTGTGTATGAGTGTAGGGACAAACATTGACAAATCGCCCTCCCTACCCCCTTTATCCAATCCTTCTTATTCACCTCGCGTGAGCATCGATAAAACGCCGTAGGATTCGAAATCTAGTTTCTCGCTTCAACTGTGAGGTAAACATGAACTATTGTATAGAGGTAGAAATAGCTTCTGAGGGTAATAGATCAGGAATTAATGTATACTGTTGAAAAGAGACATACACATACACGTTAAATTTAGATTTCCGAAGACTTCTTACTAGTGTAGGTGTCCCCGTAAAACACGGTTAATACGTACTATATCTAAACCTTGTTATACGCGCGAGCCTTTTTTGCATTAGTGTTTCATTTATTAAATTAATCACACATGTACGTACATAATATAAAATGGGGCAATATGTGCTGTGTTGGATTAAAACGGTGATATACGATACTTTGAAATAATGTAAATAAAGGTAAAGTGTACTGTGTTGTATGGAAATCAAGTCTTAAAGTGTAAAATTTTATGGTAGCTGAGATTTTGTTCCGACAAAACATAAAAAATGGAATAGTTAATTTCAAGTTTTTAATCAAAATCAAAAGTATGAAATACAAACACTAAAAATACAACAAAAATGTATTCAAAAATGTAATTATTGTTATGAAATAAATACAAATCGCTTCTTAGGATCACAAAATTTTCATCATCATTCTTATTAGAAATTACAGTTCATCTATTATATTTTTTCAATGGTGATTGAAATTCCTCTTCACTAGTTATTTCTCCATCATTATAAACGTTATCTGACGTACTTTCAATTGCCCGTTTGCTTCGATTTTGCAATTCTTTCAAAATGTCTCAACAAAGAGCAGAAGAACTTTGCAATACTCTTTTAAATTTTCAACTACGTTCTCTCTCTCTACTGAAGGATCATTTCCAACTAAAAAAATCTTACTTTTTAGCTGAAGCTATTGCTTCTTGCAGTGAATTAAATTTAAACAAGCAACCGAAGCAGTAGTACACATAATTTTGAAATAATCACCATGATTGGAAGTAGAGGTACAATTTGTAGTATATTTAGTAGTAGTTTTTTAGTAGTTCACGAATTCGTCTCATCGACGCAATTGAAAAAAAAAATACCCAATTGTAAATTCCCTTATTAAACGATAATTATATTCAATTTTTTAAGGGACATAGTACGATTTACACAATATTTTAACCCGGTACTTCTCGCGCAGGATGTGTCATACCCACCGTATAACTATTTTCAATGCTCCTTCTAAACCTTTTTTGGAAAAAGGATAGTTTCTCGCGTAGCTGACTTTAAGGTCATATCCTTTGAGGATCCTTAGCTTGTAGGAGAATTCTAAATATATATTTTTGGATATCGCCTCCTTGGGTATGTCATACCCTGCGTGTGAATCACCGTTATAGCTCTGAATGTATGAGCACGCGTTTTAAATCTTCCTTATGCTATGGCGTATTATTGTAGTTATGATGAAGAAATGTGATATTTAAGTAATTTAATAAATACAGTATTTAATAGATATAGTACAACAGAATTTTCTGTTGAAGAAATTCTCTTCGCGGTTATGATGAGGAAAAATCAAATGATGAAGCGTATAACAGCAAGTATGATTCCTCCGCTGAAATCGATCCAGCTTTAGAAGAGGGAGACACTGTTGAAAGTAAATGTTTTATATGTAGGGACACAAAAACATTTGAGAAGAACGTAATTTTAAAGGAGACAACTGGTACACATCTTATCCACTTTCAGATGAACTTTTGAATAAAAAAAACTATTGCTGGAACCAAATAAAAACAAAGTAAAAAAAAATTAAAGAATAGAGAAGTTTACCCCTATATGTTTTGTTTGAAAAAGATACAGACTAAAAAAAAATTAAGATCCAGTGAAAACATCGCACTCACTCACGACAAGATTAAAGGAGTGCATTAACAATGCACTGTATGCCCTTATAAAAAGAACAGAAAAACTAAAATTACGTGTGAAAAATGTAATAAACATGTTGAATATTTCCTACTTTTATTCCTTTTTTACCTTTGTTTACAAATTTTACGGTAAAAACACAATGTAAACACCCTTGGGTATGACAAATCGCACTCACTCACGACGCGATTAAGCAATGCACTGAATGCCCATATAAAAAGAAAAGAAAAACTAAATTTACGTGCGAAAATTGTAATAAACATATTGTATATTTCCTACTTTTCTTTCTTTTTAACCTTTGTATAAAAATTTTACGGTAAAAACACAATGTAAACACTCTTGGGTATGACACACCCTGCGCGAGAACTTTAGGTTGTTTTTTTCACGCGAGTGATTCTGGGTTAAAAACATTTTTCGATAGCCATGTGTAAGAAATTTAAATCTTTTAACTTTTAGAGTGTTTGAAATGAATGGAATGAAGCTTTAATTTTAAAAGAACAGAAAGTCACGAAAATCCTTCGAAATCAGTGTGAGAACCCATGTGTATGAACAGATCGTAAGCTTCACATTTACTCCTTGGGATGTCCATTTTCATATGATCTTCATGAGGCGAGTTTTTCTTCCAGGACATGCAATATAGATCGACGATCACATGTCGGATAGGAATTTCTTTTTTAAAAGTACATGTTTGGCAACAATAACAATGCAAATAGGTAAACACAATGCACTTGATTTAAAAGTACACGTATAAGAATTTTTTAATTTTGAAAAACTTTAATAGAAGATTTAATGATGAAACACATGTTTACCCAGTTATCAAGTTTGAAGTGTTATCTACATTTCACAACAACGACATTTTACAAGTAGAACAACAAATACACGTCTAATGTCAGTTTTGAATTCAGAGAAGAACACGTGATTATATTTATCACGTAGGCATCATAAATTTAACCCGTTGCTGAAGTATGTTGAAATTAAGCAAAAGTCGATTAAATTTGGCAACGGTCACAAATGGCATGAATTAATACGATAATCCCCCCCCCCCAAAAGAATTTAGTATTTTGTTCCAAAAATTATGTGTATTATTCTTGTGTATGGTTAAAAAAGAATCAAGAAACTTATCACGAAATTATTTTAATTAAATATCTGGATTATTGTTCGAATTTATATTTTTACACTAAATTTCATTGATCACCTATATATATATATATACACTCAAGAGCCAAAACATTATGACCACCCCTACATTTTGCAATGCACTCGCCTGGATGACGTGGAAAGCACGTGATCAGGTGGAAGTGGTATTTAACTGCTGCTAGATAGTCTGAAGAATCATTCTTTCCCTTACTTCTGTGTGTGATGGGAAAGGCTGCAGATCTAAACGACTTTGATAGAGGGCAGATTGTAATGGCTCGAAGGTTCGGAACAAGTATTTCCAAAACAGCACGACTCATGAATTGTTCGCGACCTACAGTTGTTAGTACTTATGCAAAGTGGATGAATGACGGTGAAACCAGCAGTAGATAACATGATGTTGGACGTCCACACGCTATCAAAGAAAAAATTCGTCGGGAACTGTCTCGTATGGTGAAGCAAAACCGGAGCCAGACAGTGGCTCAACTGACAGCCCAATACAATGTAGGGCCAAGTAGAATAATATCGGAGCTCACTGTTCAGCGGACACTATTGGATATGGGGCTACGAAGCTAACGTCCCACTCGTGTGCCTTTGCTGACCAAGCGTCATCGCCAACTCCACCAGTGCTGGGCCCGGGAGCATCGCGACTGGTCCATGTATCAGTGGGAGAGAGTTGCCTGGTCAGATGAATCACGGTTTGTCTTTCATCACTCCGATGGCCGTGTCAGGATACGCCGTCTTCCAGGCGAACATTTGCTCCCTCAATGTACAGTAGGTCATACACAGGCCAGTGGTGGCGGTATTATGCTTAGGGGGACGTTCTCTTGGGTGTCTCTGGGACCCTGGTTGTGACAGAGCAGACCCTGAATGCTACAGGGTATCTGAGTATCATTGCAGACCAGTTGCACCCTTACATGGCCTCTGTTTTTCCAGCAGGAAATGGAATGTTCCAACAGGACAACGCCCCGTGTCATAAGGCTAAAATTGTGTTGGAGTGGTTGCCGGAACATGATGCTGACCTCCAATTAATGTCCTGTCCGCCTAACTCACCGCATCCAATAGAACACATTTGGGATGCCATGGGATGGCAGCTCAGAGTTCAAAGAGCACCAATTCACAATATCTCGGATTTGCGTGACCGTTGCTTAAACATCTGGTACAATCTGTGTCCGGCCATTAACCAAGGACTTGTGGCCTCCATGCCAAGGCGGGTTGAAGATGTGTTGCGCGCCAAAGGTGGGTCAACTCGTTATTGACAGGTGGTCATAATGTTTTGGCTCTTGAGTGTATATATATATAAACGGATGTTTGAAAAATATGAAATCGCTTCACTCCAACACGTTTCAACCGATCCGTATGAAAATTAACATGTATATGTATTTTTGGGGGACAAGGTTTTTGTGGTATCCTCTTTGTTGCAGCTCCCCACCAGGTAGCGCTACAGCGAAGCAACTTCTGCACTGCTCAATCAATCGCCCAGTTGCAAACGTGGTTGTCAAAAATGATGCCAACTTGGTTCTGTCGCCAACATTACGCTATGTTTTCATTGAATCGCCATTATAATGCAAGGAACGGCGTTGTTTGCGAATATTATAGTTTTAATGTAAAATAAATTCAACAGAAAGTAATTTTAACGTATTTCACATCCAGATATAAATTATTTACACTATTTTAAGCGTTCATTACACAAAATTTGTAACAATATGTTACTTTTGCTGAATAAAGATCAGCTTGGGAAGGTATTTTCAAAAATCGACCCACATGAGAGTTACGGCGCGTTATAAATTTAAAAAAAATCCTTTTTATCAGCTATTAGACTTTCAGACTTAAAATTTAACATATTTTTTCTTCAGCTGAGGTATGCAAAAAGCTTTTATTTTTTGTTGTTGTTTAATTTGCAATTCACGTAGAATGAACTCATTAAAAACTCCTTTATCCTTTAATATGTATTTTTTAATTTTTCAATTCACCCGTGCGAAGAATGGGTATACCAGCTAGTAAGTATATATATATGTATGCATGTGCATGTATGTATATTCATAAATGTGTGTATATATATATATATATATATATATAGGTTTTTTGTGTATGCATGTATGAAACTAATTTTCTAACTCATGTATAGCAAACACCGTAAGTTAACGTAATATGCCAACTTCCCATCAATTACTGAGGTTTCAAATTTTTACTCTTTAATCTTTAACAAATGATGTAAAAGAGCTATATTTGATAGTGTTTATTTACAGCAATATTCAACTTCACTTACTTTAAAAATTTTAATTAATAATGCAATTATAAACAAAATATGAAAACTATTCGTATTTACTTTAAAATGAATTGTTTCAATTTTTTCAAAAGCAAAATAACTCCCATCATTATTATTTTAAATGCTCTCTCTATTGTTTTCAAAGAATGGAAAATGAAGATTTAGTGCAGGCGATCTGAATTCCAGACGCTTTTGTTCTGGAATTACAATCATTGCCACAGACATAAAGGCAAATAATTCATATTTCTCTCATTTTTTAACGTGTGCGTGTTCAAATGTCTGGCATTATTTTTTGTTTGAATGCTGCCAAAGTGCCGAGGGAGCATCATAAATATAAATCTTAATTGTTTTTACCATTTTGCTGTTTGTTAAAAACGTTTGCACATTTATTCTAGAGTGGAAAAATATTCGAATCATGAGATAATTAATTTTATTTAGTTCGTAAATTTAAGGTTCCAAGGTTCAATTGAATTTAAATTTCTGAATTCGCTTAAATTTATGTCATCTTATGCAAACTGTCAACTATTGTCCAGAGAAAGTGTAAACTGCACGAATCACTTGTAAGTTTTAGTACAAATGAATTTGAAGAGGATAAAAATGAAAAATTAATATACTCACAGTAGTTTCCCCCTCTTTTGTGATGGTTGTTTTGAAGTCTTAGGGAATTTTCTTAGGACCGCTCTTTGATTTTTATGGTTATTTAATAGAATGAGAGTTGAAATTCATGTAATAAAAGCTTCTGGTTGCTTAATTTTAAAAGTTTATTGCATTTTCTTGAGAGCTTTTTCTAAATTGATTAAATCGACATATATAACAGAGAAACTCGATCATCATGAAATCTTTGAATTTTTTAGACCTAGAGTCTTGAAATTTCGCAGGTATGTTCCTTTTGTTGAGTAGAAATCCACCAAGAACGGATTTTGCAAAAATAGAATCCCCCCAAAAAGGCTTACTGGACATTACAAACAAAAATTCGAGTTTTTTAACTATTACTCCCATAGACATGAAATTTGGCAAATGTATTTCTTTTATTGAGTAGAAATTCAATAAGAATGTTGTGGAGATTGACATCCAAAGAAGGCTTCAAAGTTTACGGAGGAGGGGTGTTATATAGAAAGAAAACTCCCGCTTTTGAACGATTTGACTTCAAGACTTTAAAATTTGGCAAACGTATTTCTACTGTTTGGTAGATATCCTTTGAAAACACGTGTTTTTCGTAAATCAACTGCCAAGTAAGGGGCTTGTTACGTTATAAATAAAAATTTCCCTTTTTAAAATATTTGCTAGACAGATTTGAAATTTTGTAAGCATGCTTCTTTTGTTAAATAGATACCCTCTAAGAACAGAATTTGCAGAATTTAAATCCCAAGAAGGGTTGAAGGAGGTTATAGATAAAAAAAAATTCCTGTTTTTTAACTATTAGACTTACAGACTTGCGAATGGTAAGCATCTTTCTTTTGTTTAGATATCCGCTGAAAATAGTGGTTGAAGAAATCGAGTGCGAGGGGAGGTTTCAAGTAAATGATAAATGTACTTTTGTTTTGAAAATTCAAGTCCTGTTTTTTTTTGTAAATCAAGAGGTGAGGGTTATAAGAATATGCAATGGGTAGTTTAGTGATAGGACTTGGATAACAATAACCTAATAAAAATTATATTTTAAAGAAATTAAAAAACACCTTTTATTGTTAATCGAACTCTGTTGTAACTTAATCTTTTAGTCGCCAAATCTGGAAATGAGATCTGGAACTAGTCGCCAGATACGGGATGGGATCTGAAAATGACAAATTGTTAATCCTGACGATCCTGATCAGGACAATGGAACATAATTATTTAATTATTATATTGTCACCGGTCCTTGACAATTGACCAAAATTTTGAATTAATCTGACCTTTTAAAATGGGTAAAAATATTGAGTTCAAAGATTCCGTTACATACAAGTAAAGCTTACAAAAGGATGTTAAAAAGGATATATAATGTCATAAAATACCCAGTTCGATGTACAGATAACGGTTAGTTTTATTATATTTACAACACTTTAGAAGTCTATTCAGATTCAAGTCTTATTTAAATCATATCTGTGCAATTTAAAAATTTATGTTGTTCTCACACATTGTATTTAATGTATTTTCCTCTCTCTGCAATCTCTAAATACTTTAAAACAGTCTAAAATTAATAATTCGACTTCTGATCTGCATTTTCTGAATTCTGTCTCATTTTCCTGACGCACATCAAAATCTCAATCTACGCATACATTTCAGACTTTTCCCACCTCAAGGCAAGGAAGTTGATTGGCGGAGAGAACGCCTAACCCAACGCTAATTGGCTCCGACTCTGATTAAATATGCAAGAAAGTTTCTGAAACGTGATCTTTAATTAGTTTACCTTCCGTCGTGGCCTGTCAAGGTGGAATTGTACTTAACGCAATTTGTGTATTCTTGTTCGAAATACTTAGCCCACTACAATTGAGTTTCAATGTTGGCGGTATTATAGTTAGATGGGAAGACGAATTTATTGCCAATTTTTGGTGTAAGGAACGTTTATAAATGTCTCGAAGTGAGTTTGCGGTGAGTTATCCCACGTCGAAAGATAATTCAGTCTTTATTTTGCTGCTTTGTTAGTTATAGTTTGGTTTGAGTCTCGGATATCTGGTTAGAGCGTCGAACCATTGATATGCTTTACACATTTTAGGCACTTTGTTATTTATTTCTTTGTCTTCTTTTACTAAAATAGTATAATCTTTACAGTATTCTAAAGAAGTGTGCCTTGAGGAAACGGAAAATGGTTTTCTTTCTTGAATTTCTGTTCAACTCTGAGTAATTTTCACAATTTCGTGACCCGCTTGACTGTAATCATGACAGAAGGAGTTGGACAGTTTAAGGAAATTCGAAATAAGGGATTGCGGCATTTGACAAGCTGTGTTTGATATGCTAATTTTTTTTAAAGCTTTCACTTATTTTCTCTTATTAGGATTAGATAAAATGAGCTTAATTCATTCATTTATTTTTATTGATTTATAAAATTAAATACGTATATATTAAAAACGTATATTATATTATCAATCAATTACGTCAAATCATAAAACATTGCCAAACCCTGCAATATATAACCAGCAGAGAGGAAACCGTTCCAGCGTATATTCGAACCCAGTAATAATGATAACGAGGACAACTTTTGGCGATATCTTTTGATTTAGCAAGATTGGTCGACAATATAACACATATTTGCTTAAAAATATTATCGAATTTTCTTTTAAAATAGGAAACTAACACAACATTAATCTTTTTAAAAAACTCTTTCTTACAAATATCGAATATTGAGATTTTTGTCAAAAATACATCTCACATTATCCCAGTTATCATTGTAAAACAAACAAAATATTTTTGACTAAATAAGTGGATTTATTAGTTGGATTTGAATAATTTCTAAGGGCCGTGGGTAACCAATGGTAATCATCGTGAACTCGTGGCCAGAGTTACTTCTGTCGAGTCAGGGATTCAAATCCTGCTGCCTTTAAGATCCCTCTGAGTAGAAAGGCTGATGCAATTAAATCTATCAACATTCAAAATATTCACATCCATTTGGTGTTGCGGTTTGGAGAGGAGGTTATCAGCTCGGATTTTCTCCTCGTCACTCGAGTGTGGTTCAGAGTTACAAGGTCTGCCACCAGTAGCCCTTGTATAACTTCCTAAACAGTCAACTAATATCTTCTTGCGCATCCCCAAACTTTCAGTTAAGGTTCAAATCGAAAACCTCAGAAGCCTAGTGGTCTTGATCACGTGGCTGACGTGTCATGGGTTCGAGTCCTGGCAGTGACATAACGTACATCCCCGCTTCGCGGGGAAGCCCAGGTTTCTAGTGGACCCATTATCTGACTGGCGCCATGCATGTATCCTTTCTGAGATTCTTTCCACTAAAAACCCCCAGTGTAGAAGAGCCAATGTGCATTAAGTCTGTAAAAACTGTAAGTCCTCTTGTCGGTATAGTATGGTGACTTGGAGAGAAAGACAGCTCAGGCGTCAAAATTACGAGGTCTGTCACCACTACCTCTCGTGTTCTTTTATAGTGCTATTTTAATTAACACATTATGATGTCTGGTTACAATTTATAATAGCACACTAAATATTGATTTTTGTTTGTAGAAAAATCGTTTCACGATCTCATTTTTTTTAAATCACCAAAATAAACTAAAATGTGTTTGTTATATTACCCAATCTGTTTTATAAATATTTAAACATGTTGTGTGTGTGTGTGCGCCACTATCTGAATACAAAATAAAGTTCCGATATTAAAGATCGACATCGATTAAATATCGAAATGTTACGCGCAAATTATGCATGAATTTAAACTGTAAAAATATAAAACTTAAAGGTAAGGAAAAATATTAATAATATGTAGAAATAGTAATATTTTTAAATAATTATAATGGAAATTGGACAAATATATTTGTTGTGTGTTCGAAAAATTCATTGTTATCAACGCGCAATACCGTTAAATATTGAAATGTTTCATGCAAATTATGCATGAATTTAAACTATAGAAATAAAAAACATTTTTAGGTAGGAATAATAAAAAATAAAATATTAATAATATGCAGAAATAGTAATATTTTTAAATAATTATAATGGGAATTAGACAAATATTTGTGTGTTCGAAAATTTTATTGCTATCAGCGCACTATGTTATAAATTCCTAAATCTTTAATTCCGTTTGTGAACTAGACGATTACATCTATTATATTTTTATACATAATTCCATAAATTCAATCCATCCTTTTAGACATTTTGGTTTATTAGACGACACACATTAGACGTGTATACAGACACAAGGAACATTACATAACTGATTCTACAAATAAAAAAATCGGATGACTTGCAGCGCCATCTACTTATTTTACATTTAATTTATAACACTATAACTGAACTATGGACAGTGGCGGATTAAGCGGGTGTCGGACCTGGTGGCCGCCAGGGGCCCCCAGCGTTGGTAGAGACCCCAAGCTTGATGAGTGCAAAGGCCAGCGACAACCAACCACGCCACCTTGGAACAAAAATGAAAAGAAAACAAAGTTACGATGAAACCCCCGCTAGAAATTTATCGGCATGCAAAAGAAATCCTAATGTAGAAAAACTTTTGAAAATATTTTTAACAATACCGATATCGAATGCATCAGGTGAATGATCTTTTTTAGTTTTAAAACGTGTTAAAAATAATTCAAGAAGTACTATGGGAGAAAAGACAAATTGAACAACATGGCCATATTATATACAAAATAAAGTGTTTTGGACAAAATAGATATGGAATAAATAATTGATGAATTTGCCAAAGAGAAATCAAACTGTATAGCAAAACTGTAAGCTCTTAAGTAAGGTTTTTAATAAGATTTTACTTTAGCCGATGAGTTTTATTATATCACTACATTTTATTTTGAGAATTTAAAGTAAATGAATCTTTTCACTATTTTAGTTTTTCGACTCTTAAGCCCATGGGCTCCAAACCTTTTACCGCCTGGGGCCTCCAACTACCTTAATCCGCCTCTGGCTATGGATAAATTCTTTTAGACTTCTCTTCAAATTTTTTCTCCCTCATACCTCCCACCAGAGAGTGAAATTCATTTCATTCACCAGAAGAGTACGAATCTACCAAAACAATAAAGCTCATCCTCCCAAAACAAATGAATGCTAGGAATTCTGGGATGTTGTTTCCTCTTTGACAGCATGATGAATGACTGCCTTTAGCTGTTTACCCGGGCCTTTATTGTCCGGTGTGCAACAGAGAAAATGTGTTTCGCTCCAAACGAGACAAAAAAGTCCAGCTTCCAGAGGTGTGTGATTAGATGTTAGGAGTTACCTGTCTGATGGATTTGTGCCCGCCATCTTGCGTATTCCTCATGATTAATTTTTGCACAGAATGTCGCCATCTGCTAATGGCAGTGATTGATTCCAGTTTTGGAATATGCGTCCTCTGATTTGAATATTCAGTTGAAATTCCATTGGTGATTGTTAGAACGTTACGGGGATAATAAAAGGACAATCCTAAACTGTTATAACGATTATCTGTTTGAATATTTTTAAAAATAAAATGGGAAATTTTGTAATTTTAAGCTATAAAGTATTTTTGGATTAATTATTTTGAAAACAATGATCATATTTCTAACAAAAGAATATTTAATCAATGTTATTTTTACATTCCTGTGATCATATCCTAAATCACTTTAATGAAATTATTTCCTTTTCTAGGTTAAGGGGTCTCAGGGGTGTTAACTTTTTCTGGAGGGCTGAAAATATAAACAATGTTCAAATACATATAACTCTTTTAAATTAAAATTAAATAATTCGAATCTTGTACACCTTATTTATAAAGGAATGAGGCTTCGGAAAAGTGTAAAATGTTTAAAATATAATCATAATTTAAAAAATTATAAGCATATGAAAATAAGAAATTTTTTTTATAAGAAATATTAATTTTTACTGCGCGCATGCTATTTTCAAAAGTATTAGCTTTAATTACTAGCAATAAGTTGATTTATAAAGTTAAATGTATCCTTATTACACCGTAGTAAATTTAAATAAATAGAATAATAAATTATATTTTTTAAAAATAAAAAAATTATATTTTCAAATTTTTTAAAAAAATTTACAATATTTTTCAAATATTTTGAAATACAAAAGACATATTATTCTTAATTTACTAGGGCTTAAAGTGTATGATACATTTTATAATTCTATAAAGGTTTATTCATCAAAGGCAACTATTTAAAAAAATAGCGTGCGCGCAGAAAACTTAATATTTCTTATAAAAAAAATTTCTTATTTTCATATGCTTATAATTTTTAAAAGTATGATTATATTTTAAACATTTTACACTTTTCTGAAGCCTCATTCTTTTATAAATAATGTGTAAAATATTCGAATTATTTAATTTTAATTTGAAAGAGTTATATGTATTTGAATATTGTTTATATTTTCAGCCCTCCAGAAAAAGTTAACACCCCTGAGACCCCTTAACATTTACTCTGAATAAATCTTTGATATTCAGATTATTTAACTTATTAAAACTAGGGAGGAGGGGCTGTATCTCGAGCAAACGTGACGAGGCAATCATGTTGGCAACCAAATTTGGCGACTTGGAGACCATATGGATGCTTCTGGAAATTACTGGAGAAATTCATAACATCACTCTATGACGAAAGCGGATTTTTCGAGAAAGCTCTGCAAGGTGCAGGGCGGAGATCCCCTTTGGAAATCGTTCATGGCGCTCCTCCTCAGTTAAATTCAACTTTTAAAACCCATTTTCACCAATTATATCTTATTTATAAATAAATTTATTACTGCATCTGGAAAAAAATTTTATGTAGAGAAAGATAAGTTAATTGATAGGAAAAAAAATTACGAAGTATATATGAATTTGCGAAACAATAAACTAGACAAATAATTTAAAAGATTAAAGTGTTGATCAGTAAAATATCAAAAACCGGTGGTGAGAGCAATTATAAATAAACCACAAATATTGTATTAAACACTTCTGTAATGTCTGAACGGACTGATTGTGTTCGCTAGATAAATAACTTCACAAAAAAATTTAATTTTTTTTAAAATTGAGTTTTAAAATTGGAATAATTTAAATATTGATTGATTTTGTATTATTTTTTATTTAATTAGTTTTTAAAGTTATGAATGAGAACATTTGACAAAAGCTTCAAAATTTTAATAAATAAGCTTTGATGTACAAATTTGAAAGAGGTGGTAGCAATTAGGCCTCAAACTTATCATGATTAGATCTTCTCCAATATTCAGTTCAATCTATCGTAGCAATTTTAATTAAAAATTTACATAAATTAATATATATCCTCTGCTTTGAACTTAATGTAATCTTTAAATCATTAGATTGTCGGATCACACTACTCGAAACGAATTTTCTGGTAGAAAATTATCCGAATATATTCATATAAATATTGTGGTTTTTATTATATAGTTATCCCTTCCCATACTTAAATCTTTCAATTTAAAAACGATACTATAACTATCATTTCGACGTGTTAATTTTAAAAGAATATCAATATTACAATGCATAAGATTAAATATGGTGTATATTTTACGAAGGAAAAAAAATTATTGATTCATGTGGAAATAAAAAGCACTATAAAATGTGTATTTTCTATACACATTTCAATGTATGTAGAAAACATTTCTATACACAATATACAATATTTTAAATAGAGTTGTTTCAAACATTCATAGTGTGTATATCTACATTTCTATTAGTGAAGTCTAAGTTGTGCGACCTATTTGGCACCGCTCCTTCACCGTCTTACCTACCTAAGGGTGGGGGGGAAACAAAGCATCACCAACAGCTGCCATAATAACTCTTATTTTATTACTCTTCAAACACACTTAATCAATCACAAGTGTAACTACAAAAGGTGACATAGGAGTTATATATAAAGAGAGCAATCTATTTTCAATAAACAACTCTAAGTAAACACGTCTAAGTGAACTAGACAAAGTGAACAAGCGTAAGTGATCTGTTTAACTAAATCTGGTTCAATCTATCTTAGATCCTTAATCCAATAATTTATTCTCTTAGCAACTCCTTCCTTAACTCGCGCTATGTTTATGAAATACTCAATGAAATATTCTAATATTCTCACCTACGTATCACCGCAACAGCTCTCCTGCTCCTTCTATCTTACACCTACAAAACCTAGACTTTATATAGTCTAACTAAATTAAATATCAGGGTTTCTTCTTGAGAGACTGTGAATTAACGCGAATGCTAGCCCCAAAGCTTCCTCTAGAGGATTAGTGATAAGGACGCGTATAGATCCGTCGCAAAGTATATTATCATTATTGTAGCATTTCTCAGCTCGAAAATGTGTACCAAAATTTGGACCTATTATTCACCTTTTCAGTAAATCAAGGTGGTTGAAAAAATTCAGAAATTTTATTTTGGATTGGAGTAAACATAAAACTAGTTTTAACCATTTTTTTAAGCATTAGCTGAAAATTAACCTTGCGAGTTTTCTGATTAAACGTTTATTATTTTGTATATTGATTACCTTACTATAAAGATATATTTTTCTTTTGAATAGCTATATCCTTATTTTATTGAATTCAAATAAGAAGTGAACAATTTAACCCATTTCAGCAAAAATAGGTAAATTAAGTTTAAGGCCTCACGCAACAAGCAACATTTAGTTCAGCATCGAGCATTCGAGCACGCGTTAAACAGTCTCATTTGTCCACCTTGGTTTCTCACGAGGAGAGAGAAAACGTGCTTCAAGGTAAATTATGTTAATTACTTTCTCAGGACTGTACACTGATTGTCCCGGATGGAAGTGTAGTGTTGTGTTGCAACGAAATTCTGAGTGTAATGTTTAGAAGACAAGACTTTAATGCTATAAAACAATATAAATGTTAATTAACCATCTTAGAGTTGCTTGTGTGAGAAGCCGCCTTTGTGTAAAAGATGAGGAATTAAATACTAATTAGTTGTAAATGTGAATGGATTTTCTGTTTACGGTATAACACGTATTTGTGTATCGATGCTGTTTCTGGCACTAAACAAAAATGATAATGATCATAAAATAAAACAAAATCAGAATTTTTTTTAAGGCACAGGCTTTATTTTAAAAAAGTTCCACGATTTTTAGGAAGTCTAACTAACACACGTTTAACATCGGTTTAAAAAAACTAATATCTGAATGAATTATAAGAACTAGAATCATCTTTAAAAAATTAGGATCAAGAACCAGCACTTAAATACACTAGTTTGTAAGAACCAGCCGTTAAAAAAAGTAGAATGTAAGAACCAGCTTTTAAAAAAAGTAGAATGTAAGAACTAGCAGTTAAAAAAAAACTAGAATGTAGGAACTAGCCCATAAATATGTACCCCCTCCCCCTGTCTACTCTGTGAACCGGCTAAAGGTGTGGGAGGAAGTGAAGGACGATTCGACATGATAATTTCTAACTATTTATTCAGCACTCTATTTAACCCAAAAACATATCAGTTAATCAGATTAAATAAAATGTTTACAATTAGCGAGCAGAAATTAAGTGACGAATTCGCGTGTTCGGAGAATACTTCTAATCAATTGATCCACTTTTTATGAATCAATCTTCTACTTTAAGATTTGCTTTAAACAATAGATATGTGACTAATCATCACTTAAATCTCTTTAATAATTTAAACATCAAAAAGCGCTATAAATATGACTAATACCTGAACTGTATATAGTCTTCTTATCTTCTACTTTGTAATATTTCAATCTCTTTGTGACTTCTAATAAACAACAATTTTCCACTATATAACTATCTGTCTCTTTATAACTCTAATTTTCTCGAGAACTCTAACTTTAAATCGAGAGGAAATGGCTGTAAAAATGTTTTTGACTACAATTTAAAGCTTAAGGTATTCGACTACTTGCGACATTTTTTTTAAAATGGAAATATGGGGGAATTTTTTTTTGTGTGTGGTTTTTAGATTTGTTTAGTACATTTTAAGAAAAATGTGCTCAAACTAAGAAGATAAAAAGAAATTATTATTACTGAAATCGGGAAAAATTAGTAAACATTTACAAAAAATACATAAACGGGGCCCATTCTGTACCAAAAGCTTATGAACAAATTTTCAATTTTTCAATTCTGATGCGTTGCTATGTTATTCATTTTTGAAATGATCTTCAGAAAAAGAGGTATTTTCATTTTTACAAAAACTAGAGCACTTTATCTCAGTTATTATATAAAACTGCTTAAGAAAACAGTGATTATATTGAACATAAGGGACTGTAAATTTTGTAATAAAACAATTATTGATAAATCTGAAGGTTAAAACAATTCTACTATTATACAGATCATACAGAAAAAATTTCAGCTAATTTATTTTCAAAACATTTTTAGCAATCGTTGTCCCCATTGGAGCATTTTTTAAAAAAAAAACACACATTTCGAGTAAAACGCGTTTTAAAGTATGACATCTTGCTTAAAGTAAAAGCATCTGCTTTTACTAAAACACTTGTAGTTTTTATTCTAGTGAAAGGAAAAATAATAACCTTGGTATTTTTATAAAGCTAATAAGATGGTCTATAAAAATGAAGTCATTAAAAATGTGTCAATTTTTGGCAAAATTCACAATTTTAGGGTAGTTGGATACCTTAATGCTGAGACTCGGATATGAATAACTTAAAATTTCATGCTCAAACATTTTCAGGAACATTTCCATTAATAGTCCTAAATCATTTTACTGGAAGCTTATGAAAGAAAGAATGGTGAAGTATCTTGTAAACAAGAATATTTCATTTCAAATAAAGGGAATCTTAACAAAGAAATTTTTTCAAACCATTCATAAGAGACTATCATGCCATCATTTTATACTAATTACAAAATAATCCAATTTCTAACTGATCATGGTAACTTTAAAAGCTATTTGAAAAAAAATTTAATTTAGTTTCGTCATCTTCCTGTGATTGTTATATTGGAAGCGTAGAAAATGTAGAACATGTGCTCCTTCTATGTTCCATGAATGCCAGAGAGAGAAAGATCATAAGACTAACTTTCACGGGATTTAATATAAATTGACCACCGAATCTTCATCACTTCTTTCCACCAGAAGTGCTTTTAAAAAGTTCTGTGAATTTGTTGTAAATATTTGTATTCCTTCATAACTAAAAATTTTTTCCCTTCTTTTTTTGTAATGTGTGATTACTACTTACTTCTATGAGCCGCGTGTGATACTTTGTGGTGCGCGGGGATTTTATAATTGTTTTCAATAAAAAAAAATTATCAGGAAATAGCCAGTAAAGTGGGTATGTAATGGCTAGTGTTTTATAAACACGCATTCTGGTTATTCATGGTTTTTATGAGCGAATCACCATTGTGGTATTTTGTATAATACCCTAATTATTTATTCAAATAAATGCGTCTCTGCATGTTAACATTTTTCTTTATTTGTCGGATATAATAATCCTCTGATTCCGTTTGTTAAATGTATTGATTTTTTCAAAATCTACAAGAACAGCTCTGAAAGGTGTCACTTAACTGACTCATTTCTCGAACTTAATAAAATCAATTTCTTTTGTTGTGTTCTATCCATGTCATTGTTTCATGCGTAAAGAACTCACTTTATAACGAAGCGATTTAACTATATTTAAATCATCACAGTCTTCCAAGACCCAATCGCATATTGGATTTTGCTGGAATAAAATACTTCTTTGTTCTTATTGTTTCGCTTCCATTCCGCCACTGCGCTTTGTTTTCCTTTTGTACTTCTGAATTACTCTCAAACCAGATTCCCCCGTTCATTATTTCTCACAAAAGAAACTTTTCTACAATCGAGCGTCCAATTGGAGCCGTAAAACTTTCGCCAAGTAGAGGAAGGAGCACAGAAAGGGAATTATGAAAAGAAGAAGGGAGAAGTATTGGGGAAAAACTTGTTTACAAAAGGGAATCTGCAGGGATATCAACATCGATTCGGATAAGATGTCATTACTTTGAATTCGTTACCGGTTCCGTACTAGTTTTTTGTTTGTTTCTTTTTAGTGCTCTTTTGAAATTGTCGATACAGTTTTCTCAGGAGAGTTTCAAATTCAGTTTCCAATTTATTCAGTGAGATAATTTTTATTGTAGACGCAGTTCATTAACAGCTAATCTTGGAACACTGGAAATTCTCGAACAAAGGCTTAGAGTGAATTGTTTTTCTTAAAAATAAATTTGAAGTTTGAAGCGATTTTCAGAGAACAGAAATTTTCAATCTGTATAACTATCTTCTTTCTTAGTTCTTCAAAGAATAAACAACAAAACAATTGCCTGAGAACGTGATGAAATTGGCATTTTTATTTTAAACTCATCTAGCATTTTCCGTTAAAGATACTGTAGGAAACATTTTCTTACAATTCTTTTGAAAAACCTTATTAAATTGTCAAAACTAAAACGCAGGCATAATTTCCTTTTATAAAACTATATTTTTAGGTTTAGGTCTATTTCATTAAGAAGCACACCTAGAAAACACTTTTTAAAACACATAAGGAACTAATGCCTGTAAAGGTCTTTACAAAACATCTCTGAAGGTTTTGAGGTAGAGGAAGGCTTTTTGCGTGAAAAATTTTCCATTAATGGGTATACTATAAAAGAGGTGAATTCCTTTTGAAAAAACGTTAGAAATATTTCTTACTAAAGGAACCGGAGAAAATTCTTTCAAAATCATAGAATTAAAAGTGGAGATTCTTTTGAAGAGAAATCGAAAAAAGGGATAAATATTTTGAAAGTTTTACATAGAGGCATTTTTTAAAGAAAGTCAAAGAAGCTCTGTGAAATGTCTTGCAAAAAGGATGATAAAAAAAGAACAATTTCATTGGTAAGTCTTTCTATTGTTTAAGTAAATCAAAAAAGAAATTTTACTGATAAGTGCTATAAGCTATTAATTTTCCTTATCGTTCTCACAGTAGAAAGAAAAGCTACTATTAATTTTTAACCCAACGTAAAGAAAAGTTGCTGCAATATTTTAAATGCCGGTTGAGGTCAGTTGCATATACAAAAGATGGGTTTGGGGGTTCATAGACTAACAGATTTTTAATTGTTTTCATATAGATTACTCCTCCGGGTTTCCGTCTTCGTGTTTTTTAGAATATAACACCCCCGCCACTAGTACTTTACTGGTTTAGCTGGTTTTCTCCAAAGTTTATCATAATGGTCTCTTATTTCACACCCCTCTTAAATCTCTGGTAAACACCATCTTTTCATGTTAAGCGATTTTCGTTTAATCTTAAAAGAAAAAACTGCATGAAAATGCATAGTAGATTCTTAAGACAGTTGTATTATTTCGTGTTACCTATATTTCGTCTTAAACGTTTTCGTTTTAAACGCATTTCACTGTACTTAGTTACTCTAAGTTTATCACATGGAATAATGATGCATTATAGTTAGATTTAAATTAGTTTCATAATTTTCTTATAGAACAGTGAAACGTTTAAAGAGTGACATTTTATTTCAAGAATACTACTCCCTATTGTTTTAAACTATTTTGTAGAGAACTCTATGGAGACAAATTTCAATTCTTTTTATGCTTCGTCATCATTTTATTGGGCTGCTCGTCAACTATTGACAAAGATGCCGAAGAAGGGCGTTGGATAAAAAAAAAGAATAGTTCTACTGAATATAATTTAAGTAAATTATTTCATACTTTGACATATATTCTGAATACATGTTCTAACTAACTAAAATTAGAATTATGATCAGCGCGAAGCGCTTTACTCAGTAAGAAGAAAAGTGAAACATGAGAAAAAAAAAAAAAGGTACAAATGAGAATACATGTTCTGTCAACTGGTAAAGGTTCAACTTAAACTCAACGATAAACCCAAAATTTTATAAATGTTTGATTTGATACTTCGCATATATTGTTCTAAAGTAATTAAAACAATAGTGATTAGAATTTATTTCTTTATTATGCTAATATGTAATTTATTAGTATTTATTTCTTTCCCCAGGAATATGGGATTTCAAATGGTTCTGAATATATATGAATTTAACTACGCTCATCAACGAATTATTCTTGTTGCAAAACCGCAGAAAAATTGATACATTATTTTATTGCATATTTTTATTGTTAAAACTGAATAAAATATTGTAAGAGCTAGTGAAAAGGAAATATGTAAAATAATAAAAAAAATAATTTTCAATTGTTTATACATCATAATATTATAAGAAAAATGGAATTTAATGTGTGATATTTCTTGGCATCGCAGGACATCGAGTTAATCAAGGTGGTGTCTTAAAACTGATAGCATGCTACGGTAAATGTCTCAATGTGGATGACGACTGTCAAAAAGTAGTGCAAGTTCTAAGGGTTACTAAGCCGGGATGTAATTTTTTTAGCAATTAAACTTTCCATGTAAAAGAATGAATTTTACTTTCAGAACATCTTTCGAATGACATAATTGAAGATGTAATTTAAAAAAAAAACATTTTCAGTTTGTTGAAAAAAATTCAATTAATTTAATTTAACCCGTTCAAATCAATCATTTTTTTCAATAAAGTATAAAAAAGAACAAGTTTAATTTTTTAATATGCTATAACTTCTTCTAACTATGTTTTACATACAATATATTAAAATTTATGTGAAGTTTGTTTGAATATGCAAATACATAAGCTCGTCCAGAAAGAATTGTTTTTAACACCCTTTTATAAGCTTCACTTGAATGTAACAGAATCTTTGAACTCATTTTTTACCCACTTTAAAAGGACAAATTAATGCACAATTTTGCTCACTTGTCCAATACAATAATTTAAAACTTTTATTCCATTGTCCTGATCCGGATTAACGATTTCCCATTTTCAGATCCCATCTCGCATTCGAAGACTCATTTCAGATCCCATTTCCAGATTTGGCGACTAAAAGATCAAGTTACAACTTAGTTTGATTAACTATAAAAGGTTGTTTCTTAGTTTTTTAAAACTATGATTTATTTTTAAAACATTGAGATGAAATTTCCTATTGCTGGCTGCAGTTTACCCATCCATGACCTAGGACTTAAATAGATACAAGAATCCCACATCATCCACAAATTACAAATTTTATAATATTAACTATTTTCATAGTCCATTTTTTTCAATTATCAACTATCCCATTTTACAATGATACGAAAGGTTTCATATAGATGTAGTTCATATAACGAAAAAATAAAGAGAAAACCAAGTACAACTGATTTCCAATCACTACTATCCACATTGTTCTACTTAAAATAGTAATGTAATGTACACAAATGATTAGGCACGGTTGTTGACACAAGCATACCAGTATGCATTTATAATAGATTTCCTTGCCTTTGGCTGGAATGTCACGTGTCCACCCCATTGAGAGTACTTGACAGTTAGTGACACTCACCGTTTGTCACACTGGAATATTTACTGTGCATTATTACATCCCTGGATGTTATGAATGAAATAAACATAGTTTGCATCTAGTTGTCAATCAATGTGGAAGAATTACGTTAATGCATTGTTAGATTTCGGATAATGGTATGGAACCCTTTCACATGTTTTCTGCTCGTCAAGGCCATGATATTGGGTGCTGTCCAAATTTTCGAAACGTATAGTAACGTTTCAGCTTCAATAGAATGTTTTGGAAAATTGGGAAATTTTTAATATTTCATGCACTTAAATTTGTGAAGAGGTACAGATGAATAAGCGTATATAAATATTTATGTTGATTTAAATTATTCAGATTGGATAAATGTATTAGGTTGAGATGCATATGAAAAGTCGGACATTCTTTACATGTGAACGTTTGTCTTCCGGTTTTCGTTATGCTTTTGTTCTTGGCAAATTCTCGTTTATATAGTCGTATTGTTCATGGTTAGAGTCACATTTATTTTCTCAAATGAGTTCCGTTTTGTTATTTGTTTTGAATTGCTGAAGGATATATGAATTTAATCAATATTCGTGTAGTGTTTTATATCGTCAGCCTAATTATCAGAATGCGTATCTCCTTCAGGGGTGCTAATATGATATAGAAGTGCTGCTTGCCAAGTTGCTTATGTTCGCCAAGATGGGCGATAATATTACAATATGGTTACCGTGATATTTTTATCGTATTGTCATGTGGTTGCCATGGGGATAACGTATATTAGAGTTAATTTTTATTGTTTTTTCCTGCGGTAACCTTATTAATTTCAGACGATTTTAATTCGATTTCTTTAAAAATTTAACTTTTCCATACATTGCATTTGTTCTTCAAGCTACTATTTAAGCCTGCTGTTGTATTTTGTGCTGCTTTCGAATATGGATATTTCTATATCATGGGTGAGTATCAGGGTAGTTTTTAAAAGAATGAGTGCTGAGTTTTTAATTATTGCTATAAATCGCACATTTCCATTTTATTTTTCCTTTTAATAATGCTTTTTTGTACGTTCATTGTTCGAATAAATTCATCAAAAGAACTCGCAGTTTTTTGGAATATTGCAAGTTATTAGCACTTATTGACATTCATTATTAATTTTAATACATGTTGTGTAATTATTTTATTTATCATATATGATATAATATAATAATTATTATATAAATAATGATCGTTTCTTTACATTATTTATTTATATTTATTTTTTATTTTACTTTTTTATAAATATTACAAATGTTCTATATATTTATTTATAATTCTTATTATGTTATAATAATTATTATTATAATATATGACCAATATATTATAAATAATAACTTTTTATGATAATAATATTACATAATATTATTATATATAATTTTTATTATATTATATTCATATTCATTATTGATTGATATTGGTTATTTTTAATTTTGTCCTATATTCTTCATTTGAAATGTATTTCAAAATAGTTATTTACAATTATTTTCCTGACGATTTGTTACCGCTAGGCCACCATCTTGGGGATTCCACGTTTCTCGACAACAACCACTCCTTGGCGCGTAGCACTCCTATATTAAATTAGTTCCCTTTGTGGTGTTGTGTGTGGGGGGTTACACATTCTGATAATTAGGGTGATGAAATGAGTATAAACTTGGTAAAAATGCTTCAAAAGTTGCACTTATTATAAACCAGTCGTTGGGAGAGAGAGAGAGACTCGATTTACACATCTTTTCATCATCAAATTAACTCATCTTTTCTTTTGTTTCTAAAGATCTTTAAAAACTAAATCTTTTAAAACCATGTTTTTGTTCCCAAGTACAAAAGTAAAAATGCTATAAAAATTCAATTTAAATTAACACCTGAGCGTGGAGAATTCTTTACAATTTTTGAACTATATTAAAAGGAGATTGAAGCTCAACAGGGTTAAGAAGGGGACATTCCCTACTTGTCATCACCGATTTCCCTCAAATTTATAGAACATGTAGGGCTTGGCTAGAACCCGTAGTAGGAACTCCACGTGGCCAAGCGTATAGAAAATAGAAATGTGTGTGTGTGTTGTGTGTTTCCTAACTTATGAATCATTTATGTTATACTGCATGCCGAGTACGAGTTGGCGTAGCGGTAGGAGCTCGGATTCGTAATACGATGGTCGCGGGTTCAATTCCCAGTGTGTAGACTTTTTTTTTTCTCTTTCTCTCAATTTCATCAAAAACGAATCTTTTTGTAAAACGACTATTCGCGTTTATTGCATATTCCCCAAAGAGGGGAGATAGCCAATAAAGGAGAAAAAAGAAGAATTTCTGTTTAAACATTCATCGGAAAATATCGCAACTTCAAATTTTCTACAGTTAAAAATGCGCTTATTAAAAAGGGACGTCTTATATGCCTTTTCCATCTAAATAAATAAATATATGAATAAAATAAGTTACTAACTTCTTTGCTTAGTTAGAAAAGGAATACACAGTAGAACGTCGTTTATCCGAATCATTTGGGACCGGACACCGATTGTTCGGATAACCGAAAACCGAACGCGATCCATGCAGTATGTGATACTGGGCACTATACAAATATTGTAAATCATCACATGCGGGAAACGTGCTTGAATTAAAAGCAAAATAAGGTGCAAAATGTCGCAAGTTTACCTTGATTGTGGAAAATAATCACTTATTTTTCGCTGTACCATTGTATACCTTCGTTTTTTCACTGCAAGGTCTCTGATTCTCTTGAGCAGCAGTAGTTGAGTAGGACAGCACTCTGATTGATTTTCGTACCACACCATAGCTGTCTCTAACACAGAAACGAGTCAGCATTTGATGGATCCTTGCTACTTTCGTTGTTGTTGTCCTCATCCTCATCCGTTTCATCGTCGACAGGGGCGGATTCTTCTTGCACGGAAATCACTATCTCGTCATTATTTAGCTTTTGAAATCCAGTCTTCTGCATTACATGCCATCCAGGTTTCTACATCAACAAAACTCAACAAAAGAGCACGTATACGTCCCCTCACTTGGAAACAAACTGATATAATATTACGCGCAGATGTTTAACAAATCACACAACTGAAATTCCCCAAATATCCCTCCCCTTGTTTTCCCGTCACTTTTGGCCTCACACAAAACAACTGCTGAGCATTGCACTGTTCGAAAACGTATCCAAACTTTGGTTCGGATATTTGACGCTCCGGATGATAAACGTTTGAAGAACTACGTTCTACAGTAATATAAATTTGAGAAAAAGAGAAAAAAAAGTCTACATACTGGGAATTGAACCCACGACCATCGTATTACGAGTCCGAGCTCTTACCGCTACGTCAACTCGTACTCGGCAAGCGGTGTAAAGTAAATGGTTCATAAGGTACGGAACATTTTTATTTTCTATACGCTTGGTCATCTGGAGTTCCTACTACGGGTACTTTCATTTCTAGCCAAGCCCTACATATTCCATAAATCGGTGATGACGAGTAGGGAATGCCCTCTTGTAAGTACTCCAACTTGTATCCCTAACGGAGTGGCGGCGGTAGCGTAGTGGTCATGGTCACAGGCTCCTGTCTGACGTGTCATGAGCTCGATTCTCAGTGCTTCATAAAACGCGCCGTGGCTCAAAATTAGGAGGACCTCGCCAGTTGTCGTAGAGTTGTTCTATAGTCTGACGTTAATAAGTACTCATTCACTCTAATAATATATTATTTATTCGAATAAAAATTTTTTATAATGTTGTGGGATATTGATTTTGCTTTAGCATATTTTAGTTGAAGCGTGGACCAATTTAGGGCCATCACACACTCACACACACACAAATGCAAATCTTATCTTTCCAATTACAGTCCAATCTTGTATGTCGTATATATTACTCTACACAAATGGAAATGCGAAGTTATTTTCCCGAATGTATCATTCTCTTACTGTTTATGACGTCAAAAATGACCAAGTTCATTCGTGAGCTGTTTCGACAGTCTGCTTTATAAAACAGTTCATGGATAACAACAACCCTATCTCTTCTCGATAAAATTATACTCAGTAGCATTCATATTTCGTTAGGCCTTAAGACAAGATCATTTGCTAATTATTCTTCGCGAGGTCATTATGCCCCGGTATCTGCATCAAAGAATCTCGTCTTTTCAACAATAATGTTGAAATACATTATGATAATTCAACTCGACTAACTCCAAAACATTGAGTCGTGTATTTGGTTAAACTTAATTCTTTTATCTCTGTGAGAATCGAATTTGGCAGTTATTTATTTGTGGATTGTTCGGTATAATAGGATTTGTTATCAGAATTATTCGAAAGCTGTTGCGATTTTGCTGTACATAAATATTTTAATGTAATATAAATGTTAAATTCGTTTTGATGTATCAAGATGTATGGGATAAGCTATCAGTTGCCTAATTATGTAAATACAGCCTAATTATTTCATTTCTTGTCATACTACTTTGTCGTATGTGCGGACTTTTCTGAGTATAGAAGATCTGATTTTAATACTAATTTTATTTGATATAATAGCACGTGCTGTTTATTGACTTTGAACTTGATTATATTGAGCAAAATTAATGAACCGAGAAATGGAGAACGAATCACCTTTCGCTCTGTTTCACGTCGTGATTCCACTGTAACTAATATAATTTATATTTTTTATTTAATAAACCAACTTTTTCATAAGTAAAAGGAATTACGTATGATCTAGTATATCAATGGTAATTTAAAGGAAACCAAGAATCTTTCAACGTTCATTACCTTGCATAATAAATTATAGTACACATTTTTTTTGACGAGGTAAGATTTGGTATAAATTTACTGTTTTCTAAAATTTATATTTTTAAAATTGTACGTAAATATACCGAATGCATGTACTCTATGTTCCTTATATATTACTGTGTATACTGATGGGGCATTTTTGAAATACTCTTAAAATATTTCACTAGTAACAAAAAGTGACAATTTTCAATAAATTTATAGTGATGCTCGGCAACAGTATGTTTTTGAAAAAAAACTAAACAAAATATTTGAAAAATCTCATGTCAGTATAAATATAAAAGCCTAATTAAAAAATTATACAGACAAAATTTGAAGTTTTTTCATGCAAAGTTTCTGAGAAAAAGGTACATAAAAAAAGCTCAATTTTTTTAATATTGCACCTACTCCCCATTAAGGAATGAAAAGAAAAATCGTCTACTATTGCACAATCATCGTTAAAATGTGCTATTTGGGGATATTGCGAAAGGTATCGATTATTTGCAATGCTAATATTACGTCATAATTATCCTAAGACTCAATGTCTTACATTTAAAAACAAAATTAATCTTATAAGCAAAGTTTGTTAAAAAAGTATCCGACCTTTGGCCATGAAAAAATATCTTAGTTACTTAACGAGCTAAGGATCGTAATTAAATTTAAAGTAGATCATCCCTGGTGCCTTCATACACTTAACCCAATGTTCCTTCCACTCCCGAAAACACTTTTGGAAGGATTCTTTTGGAATGGGGGGTGGGTGTTCAACTCTGCCGTCGCGTTATGCCTTATCCCATATCTACTCTTTAAACGAAATCCTTTCAAAGGCATTTTCATTTTCGGTAACAGATTCAGCCATGTTTAGTGTTGATAGTATCTCTTAGATCCTGTGCAACTAAAAGATGGAATTCCTCTGTTTCACCCTCAGAAGCTTGGAACAGGGCCGGCTCTAGCAGTTTCGCCAACCCGGACAGAAATGGAAAATGCCGCCTCTCTCTCACCCTCTCTCTCTATGTATATATATTATTTTTATTCTTAAAAAAATTCAAAAAAATTCAAAATTAAGGACATAATTACTTGTTATTATTTCATACGAGTGAAGTGAAAGAGAAGGAATCGTCTATTTAAGCAGGCCAATTTCTTCGAAAAATAATATACTAATGGTTTGGGATCACAAGCGTATGTTTTAACTTATTATAACTACACTTAAGACTAAAATAAAACATCTCCTGTGGCTCTCTACCAACCAAAATCTATTATTACCCTTGTCCGCTTTTGGATAGTTGAAACCGGACATCATAAGGGTGATAGGAATCTCCACTGTGACCTTACTCCGGGATGGGGAGAAAGTTACTTGTGAAAGATGTGTAAACATTAAATTTCATGCTTTAACAAAAACTCCCGCCTCGAACCCTTCAACATAAAACTGTCATTAAACATTAAAAAAATAAGATACGTTAAATGAAATGCCAAATTCATTGATATATTTCAGAAAATATATCAAATTTTTTGTAACTAAAAAAAAATTATTTTTCAATTTTTATCCAAATGTCGCCTTTAAAATTGGTCGACCGGACCCCAGCTTGGGAACAAATTTCGTAGTTGCTCTAAGCATGGTATCACAAAATCGCATGTTCAGAGCCTGTTCTGATCTCAATTTATTCAGAAGTCTCCCGTACGGTTGGTTAAACGACAATCTTACATTATCATATCTTCTACCTTTTTAACAACAGTGGTATTTCGAGCGGTTTGTGGCGTTCCAGAACGCTGGTCACTCCCCACCGACGTGCGGCCACTTTTGAATTGGTTAAACCCCTCCTTAATTTGTGTGATCCCATCGTATCGTCTACAAACACTTATTGAATTTCACGAATTGTTTCCCTTAGAAAATCACCAAGCTTTTGATAAAAAAATTTAATGCAGTACCTCTTCTCAAGTCGTTCAGTCACCTCTAGAGAAATAAAAATCTGACCAAAACTTATCACAGCACCACACTCAACTGCTTACTGGAAACAACTGATGTATTTGGAACGAAGGAAAAAATTAAAGCATGCGCATTAAGCTGTCACCTCCCACTGCACACAGTGGCGCCAATTTAAAACCTACTGTGAGAGGGAAAATCAAGGTCGGATATTTTTTGAACATATCTTTTATAAATTTGAATGTTTGTATATTTGTCTGAGACTTATACAGATACGCACCTTTAATCGTATCACTTCAAACTTTTGCAGGGAGCTTTGCTGATTTTTCAAAAAAGTTGAACACACACAGCATATTTCTGTCATAAATAAAATAAAAAGAATTTTTTTTTCTAATTTAATTTTAGTGAATTTCTTTAAAGCATGCCCTTACTGAGGAAAGAGTTTGTGTACGTGCGAATTCTCCAAATACTGTGATATGATATTTAGCCGATAGCGTAAGCCATCCCCGCTCATGTTTGTACTGCGTTTTGCGATATCGTTCGATTTGACAACGCTTAAAAACAGATTTTACGGAAATTGATACACAAGAAAGATTGCAGAGATGGAAAAGATCCCCCCCTCCATGTTTGAGCTATTACACTTACAGTTTTAAGATTTGACAAGCATATTTCTTTTGTTGAGGGGAAATTCATTAGGCATGGGATTTGCTGAAATCGATTCCCGAAGGCTTGGATTTTCGAAGGTGTTTGATAAATATATATTCCGTTTTATTAATTAAGGCCTGTTCTTTTTAAATCAGGAGGTGAGGAGAATTAAAATATCTTTGAATGAAGATGAAAGCCTAATGCTAAGACTTAGGTATTAATAACCTAAAATAAATATTCATAACTGTCATCTTCGTAACGTGACCGTGGTTCAAAGTTATGAGGTTTATCACCAATATCCCTCGGGTTGCTTCAGATCGCAAAGTAAATTAAATTAACCAGTTACGTTTTCTCCGGCAGTTCTTCTGAAATTAGTTACTATTTTATTTAACTGACACCTTAGATTTTTTCAGAATAATGCTGAACTCACGTAAAATTAGCTAATATTATAATGCATCTAATTTCATGCCTTGCAAATATACGCGAAAGCATCATGCGCACTCTCTTTCTGTGAAGTTCATACAAACTCTTAATGTAAATTTTAGTACAACTAAACGCTAATTGAAAGCAGTGTTTTTCATTTTAACCATCCTATGTATGAATACTTAGAATATCATTTATCTTTAAAACCCAAAGACAATATTAGCGGAAATGAGAAATTGAAAATGAATACAAAATACACGCGATACGTTTCTGCAGTCCTACCAGCATATTTCACTGTGCGTGCATAAAACTGATATATGCGCAATACATTTTCCCATACTCCTGTCTTTTATGCCTTTCCTTTAAATGCTAATGAAGAAATTCTCTGTATTTCTGATTCTGAAGGTAAAAATGCGCATGCACGATTTCTCATTCCTATTTGCATGTTCCTATTCTTTAAAAGCTAAAGGGTACCGTCAGAACAGTTTTGAATGTAGTTGCCAGATTTTAAACGCGATCCTTGAAAGATTTGACTTACAGTTGGATTGCTCAGCCTTCGGGCATTGCTCTGAGGGGATTTTCAGGGCAATTTTAGATCTAAGATAAATTTGGTTTTTCAGAATACATTAAAGAGAATTTGGTTTTTATCTTCTGCGCAAAATATGTTTTAAATTATTTAAGACAGGATACGAAGAAAAATATTTAAAGTAATGGTGAAATCTTTCGTTTTTTATGTGTCGGTGATATGTAACTGTTTACAAATGATTAGCGAATAAAAATGAATTACTTGCAAATACTTCATAAGAAACTTTTTAGATATGAATTATGTGTTGTAATTCAAAGGAAAAGAATCAAAGTTTCTTTTTTTCACAAATTAATTCTCTTAAAAATTATTAAATGACCATTAGTTCCTTGTCACTCCTCACGCGATAGGTTTTGATGTCGGAGTCGGGATATCTAGAGAGACAATTCTGTCGATTTTTTACAACATGAATAACTAAAACTTTTGTGGTCATGTTATTCAATCTTAAGGTTGGACGAATCATTTACATATTGGTCTCCGTACTTTCATCTTGATTTACTATTTTGTCATTGAATTCCTTGTATTAATAATTTAACAATTAAATAGAATACACAAAGTAAGTATATAAATATTAACAAATGAGATAATTAAAACCTAACAAAACATACAAATTAAATTTCTTTTTAAAAATGATCCCAAACACATTAAATAACTAGTCAAAAATAGATTCTAACTGATCCAATTTGCAAGTTCAGATATGGTTCTATAAAGCTGTGATGTACTACATTTTTCTTAACATGCTAACCCTTTTTACAATGTTTTATTTTTCGGAAGTAATTGAAAAAAAAAAAGAAGAAATGCGGGGCTAAAAACAAATGGAAAGCAATACACAATTTGGAGCAAGGGTGGATGGACTTTACCAGGGTACGGGCTACTTCTAATATTTCAAAGGTGCTGTGGTTCACTCAATGATGTAGATGGGGACATTTTGTTTTAAAATTGTATATTTTTTTTCTTGTGACAGTTATTTTCGATACATTACTCCTCATTTAAAATATGACAGGTAACTATTTTTATTACAAAAACAAAACACAAAATTATCAAGTTTAACACTTGAACAACTATGAGTGACTGCTAGACCGTGGAGCGTAGACGTATTCAATGCAGCTAACGGGGAACATACATAAACCGATGAATCTGAAACCGACGTTTATACTTAATTTGTTCGCTACCAAATCGCTCGTCATCGCGGGATATGACATTAATACTGTAATAAACATGCTGTCATGTTTATTGAGAATTAAAAGGAAGATCAGCCATCATCAAAATAATTCTAATTTATTATTCTCTCACTTAAATTAACAACCCAGTGTAGAGAATGCACACTTTTACTAAGTATAGGTGTAAAAGCACGGCAGGAAGGATACTTAATATTTGACTGTAATTCAACTGACTTACTCTTGGAACTCTTTGGATGCCTACGGTCTAAATTACAGTAATTCCGTTCTCAGTTATTCGACCTCCGGTTGTTATTATTTAATTCTTACTTATTGACTATATCGTCACTTAACAATCTTTAATTATTTAGCAATTAATCGTCAAGAAATTCTAGACTAGCTCTCGACTACTTTCCACTAACCACTAACTTCGCTTACCTAAAAGTTAATGCTTTCATATAACCCTACATTTGCATAAACCGTGTCTTCTTCTTCGGGATAAAGTTTTTAATAGAACAGCATTTAAAGAAGCGGATTTACCCCAAGAGGATTATTGAAGGCTCGCGGATAGACTCGTTATTATACGAGAACGCAAACCCGTGGAAGCACAGGGTCTGGAATGATGTGCCAATAGCCAATCCCATGCTATCGTGGGAAGAGCTTATCTGCAATATTTATTCTCCCCTTCTGTCGGCGTGTGAGGAAAAACTCATTTCTACTGCTGACATTGTAGTTATCGCTTTTTTCTCCTGCAGTGTCAGTTAATGTATTAAGTGTCGCCGTGCACTTTCAGTGAAGGTACACGTGTCGTCAATACATTCATCGAATCATTTTCTTAAATAAATCATCAGCTTTTAGCATCAATTGTGAAAAGCCGATTTTCCATTCTAGCTGACTTTGGTGTTTCATAATTGTTTCTTTTATGTACACGCAACTTAGGCCTTAGTAAAGGCAGTCACTTCAAAATGTCTTGGCGGTCCACCGATCGATCGCGATCTACTTAATCTCCATCCCTGAGTTAGAGTATGAAATGAATTGAATAAATTATAAGTTTAGAAAAACTAAAAAACGCTCTTTTATATTTAATCGAACAAAGTTGTAACTTACTCTCTTAGTCGCCAAATCTGGAAATTGGATCTGAAATGAGTCACCAGATGCGGGATAGTATCTGAAAATGGGAAATCGTTAATCCTGATCCTGATCAGAAAAACGGAACCAAACTATTAGATTATTGTATTGTTATCGGTTCTGGACAAGTGAGCAAAATTTTGAATTAATCTGATCAATTAGAGTGGGTAAAAATTAAGTTCAAAGATTCCGTTACGTACAATTGAACCTTATAAAAGGGTGTTAGAAATACATATACATACTAATCATTAAGACACTGACACAAACATAACAACCAAGACACTAATCAAATGTTAAACAATAAAACATTTGAAAGAAATTGTGACTACTATGCAAAAATAAATAATTAACACATACATTCATATAAAATATAAAAATCAGAATGATCCTACAAATAAATGCACAAGGAATAATTTGCTATTAGCTAAGATTAAATTTCTCTTAGAAAAATCAGTAGATGAGAAGATCTCTCCTAATTTCATAATAGAGAATTGTAACTCTCTGAGATAGGGTTTATTGATACAGTCTTTTTGTTGTTGAGCTTCATTATTAGACGCATCTCGCAACTAATTAATTCGAAAATCCAGAGAGGGAACTCACCGCAAAATATAATGATGCTAATATGGCTTATTAGAAGAAGTTCTACGTATCGCTGTTTTACTGAAATCTAAACTTGACAAATGCTTTAGATGAGTCTCGTGACAGTAGAAAATTGAACAGATCCTCGTTTCTAATTAATGTCGTTTTAATTGACTTTTGGAAGGTATTGGTGATGCTTACATTATTTTCAAAATGAAATGTTTGATGTGATACTTAAGCTTATCCTGAGTATATTTTTTCTTCTTTTGGTAATTTAGGAGATTAGTTTAATTTATTACGTTTAATATTATTTTATTAGGAAAATAATATTATTTTAAAATTGTTTAAAACCGAATTACAAATTTTTATTGAGGAGCTTAAAATAAAAGGAGCATTTTTTGTGTAAAAATTGTAATGAATAAGTATTTTCCAACAGTATATCTCAGTTTATTGTATATCTCAGTTTATATATAAAGCGATAATGTTTGGAACTGTTTAAAGTGAAAGTAAGGGGGTCCACACACACACACTTACTTACGATCCTCTAATCTTAAAAAAAACACAATTTAGGAAAAATGATTTTCTTTTTTTAAAAAAATTAAAGGTACAAGCGATTTTAATTATTTATATTTTTTGGTGGGGGAGGTCTTAATGGAACTTTTATTTTAAAAGGAGAAAAGTAAAGTCTCATAAATTCTTCAAAGTCAAGAATTACCTTCAGAGAATTCGAGTTTTCAAATTTTTCTTAAAATCTACATTTACCCATTGGGGATGTCTGAAGGCATGTGATAATCAAGCTGCGAGTTCCTTTACCCTTACGTTATAATATTGTGATGAATTTTGTGTAGTCACTGCTTATAAAGAGTGTAAATAATTTGTGCTTGGATGTGTTTAATACATTAATAAAACATTTTGTTTTATTTTAGGATAAAAATTGTAATATTTGTAAGCAATGCTACCCCTGACAATATGATGACGTTTTAATCGAGACATGGTGAAATATTGGCGATAAAGCTAAATTAGTATCATTTAGTAAAGTTTTTGGCAACTTAGCTATGATCGGGATAGTTCTGGAAATTTCTGGGGAAATCTAACATCATGATCTATGGCGTAAACGGATCTTTCGAGAAAGAGCTTGTACGCAGCCTTGCAGAACATAAAGAGCAGTCTCTCGCTGAAACTGGGTCAGTATTATTTCGGCTGTTGATTAGTTGCTGGCGAATAAACTTTACGTACTTAAACTTTTAGACACTGATATTTGTGTCCGAGCGCTGTAGAAGTTGTGAAAACCTTCTGGGACTCATTGTGCAAAATTTACGGCTATATCCCGTACTTTTTAAGTATTGTTTTTCGGCGATACTTTCTCATCACTCTTAAAGAAATGTTTTACTCTTCAAACTGATTGCACAAAATCTGCCAACCGCTATCTGCGTAATAATTTTTTTTTCTTGTTGATTCTTATACAACGTGAAAAGAAAATATGCCATTTTGACAAATATTTGAGATTTAAATAACCCTCAATAAATTTTATGGATCCCTTTACAAGTTGTAAATTTTCCTCAAAATCATTCCACATCCAGTTCGAAACAGAGTACCTGTTCTTCCCACCCATTTCTCTTTTGATTCCCAAGCCGTCAGAAACTGACAGATCACACGGCTCTTTAATTGGTGGAGCGTGTCTTGTGGCTGTCAAATGGGAATCGGGCAGATAAGAGCCGAGCTCTGTGATTTGACGCTCTGTAATTAAAGCTGTGCGATCCGCTACAATTAAAACGAGACAATAACGCGAGTTTGAGTTTAATTGAGTCTCGTGAAGGCTGTGGGAAGTTGCAATGAAATGGGATGGTTGTTATTGTGTTAGAATGAAAGGATTGTTCTGCTTGTATAGTGGTTAGTTAACGAGTTGGGACTGTGTTTACTGCAGTAGCCTTTCCATACAATGGAAAACTCCTATTGCATCTGTGTTGAATCTTTTCAGTATCGCAATAGTGAAAGAGCTTGATGTGTTTAGGTTTGGTTTTAGAATATCTTTATTTTATGGAAGCATTGAACATTGTAAAGAGAGAAATAAAGTAATAAATAATTAGAACCACAGGCATTATGTACTTGAAATTACATCCAGCAGTTACTGAAAATGTCAAAGTGTCTAAAATAATTCAAACATTAGTTTAAAGCATTGAACTGAATATTTTGCTGTTATACTGATGTACACAATTACCGTATTTACTCTAATCTAAGCCCCACAATGTCTCCAGTGTTAATGCTACTGAAATGGGGCACGAGGCTTAGATTCTGAGGCAAAACATTCATTGGATGAGGGAAATTGAGTTTCAGTCCCTTTCAAAAGGAAATGTGTAACCGTCCATTCTGGCCACTTGCATTGCCACAGTTTATCTCAAGTATTCAATCTATCCTAAACATCGTTGTCTGCTCTTATTTAGGAAATTTTTTATTGTATACGCTCTCTTTGATCACCTAAACATCAAAGATATGGGTAACAACATCAAGATAAGTTCACTATGACTCAAGTTTGAAAAGAGAAGTAATTTTATATGCAGAAATAAATAGGAAAAGAACAGCGGACACTGAAAATTGAATACAAATGAAACAAATATCCGTCGATGGCGTAAGCAAAATGTCTTACTTGTAAATGTTCAACAGATTTAAATAATTCTTTTGCATTATTCCATTCATTCTTTTGAAAAAATGTTGCATAACAAACGCATTGGAGGGCATAGAGGACGACATGATGTAGGAAAATGGCGAAGCCAGCACCAATTCAAGAAACAGCTGTGACAATGGGAGTGACGAATCATTTTCGAAACATATGATACTAACGGTTTGAGTAATTATACGTTCATGTAGGTATTCGAAAGTTTTTAATGCTGGTCAAATAAATTAATTATTTATTTCTTATTATTTCTCATTAAAACATTTTTTAATTTCTTAAGAATCAGATATCGATGAACCTTTTACACATTTTTTTTTATTTTTCTCAAAAACGAGTAGAGAATTAAATGGGAGGCTTAGAATCGATGAAATTTTTTTTCACAAAAACGTTTTGAGAATTCGGGGTGTGGCTTAGAATCGAGGGCGGCTTAAATTCGAGTAAATACGGTAATAGCTATACGTTATAGTCTATGATCTCGTATTGTTGCATGATATGATTTAATTTATGAATTTGGAGAAAATCGACTTACTCATCACGGTATCTCAGGACCTATAAGGCCAATGGACTTGAAATTTGGCATTCATATTACTTTTGTTGAGTCGAGATCCGCTAAAAACGAAAAACACTTTTGTGAAAATTGATTCTGTAATTGACAAAAATTCCCGTTTATGAACTATTTTCCAACAGACTTGAAATTTGGAAAAAGTTTCTTTTCTAGAATACAGATCCTCTAAGAAAAGATTTTACTTTGGTAAATATTTATTGTTCAACGTTTCTGTAGTCTTTGGTTAATTAACTGACAAACGAATTATATCTCTTTTCATTAATCGCAAAGGTGAATTTTTTCATTCAAATTTATTGTTAAGATATTTCAAAATAAATAAATGGTATAAATGAATTTGTTTTCTTGTTATTCTTCTTAAAGTTTATACTTTCTCAACAATTCGTGTTTATTAATTTTTTTTCTTATTTTACAAATATGTATTTAGAATTCGAATCTCTTGCGCTTTAACTTATCTCTCTAGAGTTTAAAAAAAAGCAAAATCAATTCCCAATTAAGGCGAAGTGTCGTGGAAATTTTAATTTCATTTTTATTCTCTCTAGTTTAATTGTGAATTTAAAAAAAAATCCTCCCCTTTCTAATTGTTTTCTTTTGTCTTCCAATAAAAAAAATCCAATTTAAATAAAAAAAAACACTATTCGAAAAATAAATTAAATTCAAAACTTAATTAAGGATGCGATAAAAAATATGAATCGTTATTGTTTTCTTCTGTTCATTTGTATTCCTTTATTTATCCATTTGCTTGTTTGTGAATGTGTGTGTGTGGTTTCTCTTTTGCCAGTCAATAATTTTTTGTTAAGTCTCATAACTTGCAAAAGCATCTCGGAAAATAACATAAAGACTGTACAAGTCATTAGTTTGAAGTATTCTTTAGCTTTAAAAATATAATTAGGAAGTTAATTAGAAGTTGCAGAATTTAAAGTTTCTGAACTCTGGTAAGAAATACCAAAAATAAATTAATGGAATTATTTTGCTAAACTAGGGGTATTATAGATATAATTTCTTTTCACTTAATTCAGTGCTTCTTAAACTTTCAATATTTGCAACCCAATATTCAATAATAATTTTTACCACGCCACCCCTGTCCCTCCATTTTATATATGACAAGCCCATGGAGTGACTTGTAATTATAAACCTTTTTCTTAAAGTAGCATTTTTTAATTATCAAATACAATGTGCATTACTGATACATTTATAAGTATATTATAACAATGTAAATGTGTATTTTATTTTTTATTATGTCAGAATGTATTTTGTTTACTTTCAGTAAACTGATAATTTTTTTTTAAATATTTATTTTGTTTTCGATTTTTTAATATGCTCCGTGCCTTCCTTGTAGAGTTATCACGCCCGAGCACTGTTTGAGAAACGATGGTGTTGGCGCCAGTTGGCGAGAATTCCTTGTATAGATTTTGCTCCGAGCCAACTGTTGTGACCAGTTCGAAAAGTATAGCGATCCCATATGGTTGGGATCCGTTTCGCTCATTAAAATTTGTTAAAATATACAGTCCATTAATTATTATATTGGCAACAGATGGATTAGGGTAATATTAGATGGATTTATTTTTATTTAATTACAAGATGTATTCAAAAAGTATCAAACTTTTGGTTGGCGAAGGCACAATTGTTCCTACAAATATTTGATATCATTTGCATTCTTCAATGCTTGTATTCTTCACCCTTAGCGATGCTTTCGGTTTTCCCAGTCACCAATATTGGAAATACTTCTGGAATCGCTTGGGCTACTGTTAAAATTAACTGTCACGTGTTATGCAATATCTTCTCTGGATTCAAATTGGGTCTCTTCCCGTTCCATTTTCAACTTGAGGTATAACAAAAAATATCATAGTCATATTAGCAGAGTAAATCAGTGCTTCTCAAACTTTCCATATTTGTGACTCAGTATTCATTCATAATTTTCTTCTCTCCCAATGACAGCTTTATTTATGTTTTTCGAGTTTTCAAACTTAAATAAAAAAGGAAATAAACAAATTCTTATAATTGTGTTCATATGCGCAAGGTTTTATTCTTTTATGCGAACATTTTTATATCAATTTCTGTAATTCTTTAAATCTCCAAGAAAAGAAAACCATGTTTCCGTAAAAGTGTTCCCACTTGTAAGATAGAAATATCTGGCCTTAAAAACATTTTCTTTTAAACATTTAAAACACTGAAAAATAAAATGTTTTAATGTTATTTAAATTTTTGGTGTGGATAAAGTCTTTGGGTGGATGCATCTGTTTACCCATGACAGCTTTAGCATATAATTGAAATTTAAGGTATCTAAAATTGGGAATTTTGCCAAAAATTAACATATTTTTACATTTTTATTTTATTAGCTTCATAAAATAACCAAGTTTATTATTTTCCGTTCACAAAAACTACAAGTGTTTTAGTAAAAGCAGACGCCATTACTTTAAGCAAGATATATGTCATACTTTAAAACGCGTATTACTCGAAACATGTATTTTTGAAAATACTCAAACGGGGACAGCGAAAAAAAGTTTTGAAAATAATGAACTGTATGTGTGAAATTTTTTGTATACACTCTGCATAATAGTAGAAGTGTTTTAACCTTCAGATTTATCAATCACTGTTTTAATACATAATTTACAGTCCCTTATATGTTAATATTGTCACGTAGAAGGAATAAGGCGATGTTATCCAATACACAATTTGTTTTGTCGTAGTGTTTTACACGGGCAGCACCACAACTGAAGACCTATCCAGCTGCAGTACTTTTATAAACCTGGTGGAGGGTTCTAGAATAACCACCAGGGGAAAGATCAACATAAATTCAATTTACATAATTTGCAAATGTCCATAATAATAAATAACGAAAGTCATGATTAAATTTAACAAACAAATACCTGGGAGGCTCGAACCCGAGCCACTTGCATGGTAGAGCAGTGCTCTAACCGTTCGGCCACTCAGAGAGCGTATCAGTTTGTGACAATATAATCACGGTTTTTTAAGCAATTTCATATAACAAAGATAAAGGTTTCTAGTTTTTATAAAAATTGAATTATCTCTTTATTATGACCTGAAAGTCATTTAAAAAATGAACAACATAGCAACACATCAGAATTGGAAAAATTGTTTATAAACTTTTGGTACAGAATGGGCCGCATTTATGTTATTTTTTGTGAATTTGTACCCATTTTCCCCCATTTTAGTAAAAATAACTTCTTTTCACCTTCTTAATTTTAGCATATTTTTCTTAAATTGTAGTCTAAAAACAGCAAAAAATCCCTATATCTCTATTTCATTAAAAGTTGTCGCAAGCAATTGGTTACCTTACAATGCTTATTTTATGTTATTGTCTCAATAAAAAAAAGGAACTCAGCTTAGTGCTGCATACAATCCGTTTACAATTCATTTTTTTCTGCATGGCTGCTGAATTTATTTAATGTACGCTTTAAAAATATTTTGATATTATAATATTTAAAATAAACCTATGTTTCACATTTTAAACAGTCTTAAATTAGGCCTAAAGAAGTAAAAAGATAGTTTTAGTACGTGTTACAGACATACTCTGTTCCGTAAACTCTCTAATTCCCTTAAGCACGCCCCTTATTTCCCGTGCCTTTAAAAACAAAGAGCATTTTGATTTATGTTTATTTGAATCCCAGCAGTTATATCATACTTTTATTACCAACCAGTGCTGGCTCGAGTGATACGGAATCGGAAAAACACCGTTTAGAATCGCACCCCGCTATCCCATCAACATTTGAAGCATTCTTCATTTTTATGACCCCCATAAAATAAAAACTTTCCTAATATCGGGGCAAAGACACCGAATCATGAAGAGAAGGTAAGTCCCAGTCACGGCTCCAAAGTCGAGACTTACTTTTTTTTTTTAGAACAAGCGACTGTGGCGATAAAAACCAGCTTTTGGCGGGAAATGGCGAGGAATTGCTGACTTTGGCGAAATGTATGCTGGTTCATCGAGCAAAGGAGAACTCGGTTCTAATGGAAGTAGTTCCATGGGCACGACGAAATTTCTTTGAATTATAAGAAAAAATGTTTTTTTTATTAACATTTCACTTCGAAATAATAGAAAAGCTATTGGTGACAAAATTCTTAACATTAAGCCATGAATAACACCTGCGTTGTGGCATCCCAACCTCCAAATTTTTATACCACTCCAACGTTAGAATTTAGATTGACTCGACAAATATACTACGCATCCATTTTTCAATTCCTACTTTGCTCGCTCTCTCTATATATTAATCTTGTTGAAATTTTCAATCGTTAATAAAATATATTTTAAAGCACTCGATTGAGCCGAAATTTTATATACACGATTATTTTGGATCATAATACGGTAATTTAATTATAATTATTAAAAATTAATTGATTAAAACTAATTATTCGAAGAATTGCAATTAAAACCACGTTGGCATCATTTTTATCGACTTAGCGACCATTTTGGCGACTTGCGTCAAAATTTAAATTAAAAAAAACTTTCTCACGTTTTAAAGCTCTTATTTGAGCTGAAATTTTCTATACACGATGTTGTGGGTGACAATATGATAATCTAATTCATTAGTTTAATTTATTTAATTAATTTTTGCCTTATAGGGTAGAAAAAAATTAAATTTGTTCCTTTTCCAAAATCCTTTCTCACGTTAAGGGTTTAACAACTTGAAAGATATTGCAGAAGGTTGAGACTTCATTCAATAAGTTTAAAAAACGAAAATTTAATTTTTTCCTGAAATATGAAGAATTTAATGCATGTGGATTTTTCGAAATAGATCAAAATTCTCCATCAAGAGTACATACTAAATTACTTTGAAAAGATATCTATATTATTTTCTATTTAATCGTCTAAATAAAAATTGCCTATTTACTTCTTCAAAAAGTTATATCAAATGATTAAATCTATAAACAAGATACTCGTGTTCTAATAAGACAGTAAACAAACTTTTTTGTTGAAGTCGAAAACAAAATTTTCATCGTTAGAACTCATCACACATTCAGAATACAAGAAAAGAAAGAACATCCTTGTGTTTTAGTTTATGTTCTGTTGGAAACCTTTAAAGATGTTCAAAAGAAATCACAGTTCATATCGCTGGAAAACGTGAACACACTTCTGATATCCACTATTACTCTGCACTGAATCTCAACACTACAGATCTGAGTTCTTCGGATGAACGTCGACTCTTTATCTTCATGATAATGCTAAAACCAGAAAGATAAAATTGAAGGAGCATGTATTCTGTTTTCTTGAGCTGAAATTGGAGATGTATTCCAAATTGAAATAAGTCTGCTGATTTTTTTTCATGATAAAATGAATAAAGTCGAACAAAAAAAAGAATGTTATGTTTAGTTTGATTTTATTTTTCTGCTCCATGTGATATATTAGGTTTTTGAGAGGTATGTATTACAAGTAGAATTTGAATTAAAATAATTTTCGTTTTGTATTTTTCTTTTTCGTTTTATTATTTTGAGTACCTTTATTTCTAAATGTAGAATTTATATATAAGATTTATTACTTCGAGCAGTTTTTTGAATCGTAAATTTTATTTAGACATGAGAGTTTTAATCTCAAAACAAATTTTAATCAAAGAAAGCAGAATTATATTTTGGAACTGATAAAACTTAAAAATATAACTTATTACTTTACTTTTTGAGAAAAATCAAATGGAACAGTTATTTGAAAAATAAAAACTTGTTTGTATTCTCTGATTGTTTCACCGATTATCTGTAAAATGACTAATATTGTATTTACCAAACCTAAAATATAGTGTAAAAAATCAAAAACTAAATAGTTATTTTTACTGAAACATGATTTTTTTTTACTTGAACTGAATAGTCCATTTAACGGAAGAAAGGAAATTAAATGAAAGTCACAACTAAAGTAATAATGAGTAATAATGATTAAATTTAAACTCTCTATTGATATTCGTAATAAGAACAAGTATAATTACATCTCTTTCTGACGATTCTAACCTATTATCTTTCACCTAGTGGCCGTAAAAGCCACTTATCAAACAAAATTTCTCTTAATCTTCTCAATCTTAAACTAAAATTAAGCAATAAGTTTGAAGATATAACGAAAAACATTTTATTTTATGAATTAAATGTTCGAAGTGTTTGCCTTCACAAATGCAGGTTCTATATATTTTTTTTAAAAAAATCACTTAATGAATCATGAGGAATTAGCTAAATTTATTTCATCCACAGCTTCAGCAATCATTTGGTGCAGCTCAGTTACGTTTTCGATTGACTTAACGTAGTTATTGGAAAGTCAAAATTGCATATTATTTTTATATATAAACACGAAATTATATATATATATACTAGATGACCCGGCAAACGTTGTTTTGCCAAATAACCGCCCATAAAGTAAATTTGTAAAAATTTATGGGGTTCGTTTGGCATTGGCAGCAATGAGCCCACTTTGTGATAAACTTGGCCTTTGATTTTGAATGTTCAATTAAATTGTTGACCATTTGCAGCATTACTTTTAACTATTTTTTTTTTTGCTCCGAACGATGTCATTTGGAAACATGAATTCAATGTTCGAATTGACTTCAGGAACAGGTTAGAATCGGGATCCGTACCGATAAGTAAACCGTTCAATGGTTCAGGTGGTGTTTCAATTTCCGGTAGGTAGCACTTTTCCTGACGCGCAACACATCCCGGCTGGCTCATTTTTAAATTTAAGCGCATTACAATGCGGACATTCCTTGTCCATAGCACCAATTGTCACATTCGAATGAGCGTAATATTTAGCATTGGGCTCATACTCGAATGATAGACGACGGAATTAATCGGATGTAAATGCTCGATGTACTTGTTGCTCTGAGTGTGTCAAATAGGAATCGACGCGTTTGTCTGTTGATTTTGTTCAACTCGTACCTCTTGTGATTTACGCAACTGCACCATATTCACACGCATATCTTCATTATCCTGTTGGATTTGTTTGTCTGTTCTTTGAGCTCTTCTATTTCGCATGGTTGTAGATTTAGTAATTCGACGGCCTAAATCAGACTCTTTGCGTCTTGCTGGCATTATTTACTGTACAAAACACACAAATAATCAAATTGAAGAACTTAATGCTAGAAAATAGTATACTGATAATGTGTCTTTTCTTTTATTATTTTACCTCTACCTTTCACAATTATAAAATATGTATATATTTCTCTTTACATTGAAAATTATTCCCGAAAATTTTGAGCACACTGAGTATTACAATTTTATTCATTGGTGTTTAATAATAAATAAACTAATAAATAAGAACTCAAAATGTTTCAATCATCTGTGCTTTTTAAAATATAAAACTCTTTCACATGGAATAAAGCTCAACAGAAATATATTATTTACAACTTCCCTAAATGACAGTGATGTATTTATCTTCCTATAATTTTTCTCTGGGTTTTCTTTTTTCTCTGACAGAGTAGTATTTTCACATCTGGCGCGAAACCGATTTTCGACGCCAAGCGAAACAACAGACAGGGGTTTTAAGGTTTTTAATTAATACCTTCTCAACTAATTGCAATATCGGAATGAAAACTAGTTTACGTCCTATTCTCAGACCTACTGAATATACGCATAAAATTTCATAAGTTTTGGTCTAGTCGTTTCGGAGGAGTTTGGAATGCGTTAAGAGTTTATGTTTACAAAGTAAAAAGAAAGCTCCTCCACACAGTTATACACGACTCCTGCACGAGGCGGCCGATGTCTGAATGCTTACCCTACATGGGTTAAAGGTTAAATTCATGAAAAATTGGTTGGTGATACTCCCCGCTAGCGCATCAGGTACAATTTCACTGGCTCTGCCGCTAGCAGGTGGGTTGCTCTGAAGATCTTCCAATATTACTCTCGTCGTCCCATGGCGGATTCCCCACTCATCGCGTACTACATTATATATATATTACGAAATTCGCCTATAACAGTGGTGGGCAAATTGGGGACACGGCAGTTAGAAAACAAAATATAGAGGAAGTGCTCTGTATATTTAGGTCGACATATATTTGTGTGAGCAACGTTTTTCTTGCATGGTAATCAACAAGAGCAAATATGGATGGAAGTTGACTGACATTAACTTGTAGGTCGTGATGAATAATGTAAACAAGCTATCTTTCTTCTGATTAAAAACAAGTAATATAAAAAAATTAAGTCAATTCTTACTTAGGTCAACAAAGAAAATTTTTATTTTAGTTACTTTTTATTAAATAGTTACAATTAACATAAATATGTATATACATATGACAGAATCACAATATTAAGTGACAAAATAGAAAGCGATTTTATTTGCAATTTTTCATTTTCCTTTCTATATAGGGTGTTGAGCTATTTTTTTTGTTTGTTACTATTTATTCATTAATTATTCTAATTAATGAATAAATTCATTCATAATTCATTAATTATTTAATTATTCTAATAAAATAGTTTAGTAAGAAATGAATCACATTCTCAGAAATTAAGTCATCCCAGGTGGAATTCGAACCGACGGCCTTTGGTTTAGAATTGCAACGTGCTATCCATTGCGCTGCAGGGACACAGCGAACAATTTCCCTTTCT